>NDGN011330299.1:0-19161 GCA_002564285.1 Tympanoctomys barrerae
CTCTCTCTGTCTCTCTGTCTCTGTCTCTCTCTGTCTCTCTCTCTCTCTGTCTCTCTCTCTCTCACACACACACAAGAAAAACATCTTTACAACATGTTTCCTAAGTCAGTTTGAAAGTACTGGGAATTTTATGACATGGAAATTTATGACATGTTTCCATTGTCCTCAAAGTTCAGATATATCACAGTTTCATACAAAATATATTTCACTTGTCCTGTAGGATTGAAAACAAACACAGCAGAACTGAAAACTGTTTACATGACAATACTAAAATAAAAATAAAGATTTTCAATGTGCTAACCTTGGCTTCATTGGTCGAAAGGCAGTTTCATTTAAGAATACCCTTAAAGAAGCACTAAAATGTAATAATATTTTATGTCTCCAGTCTTACATACAGATATTTTCATAAATCAGTGAGACAAAATTTAAACCATGTGTGAAGCCTGAGAGCTGCAAACTATGGTAGGATAATTACCTCAAGGAATTAGAAAGTTGAGATTATTTAAATCATGAACTAAACTAGGAGCTTTTATTTAAAATATGCACCATTATTATTGAATAAAAAGGCTGACAAACTATGCTGCTTTATACTTTATTTAGTCGACTGGTTTTTCTTTTCAATTTGCTCTTAATATTCACTTAAAATAATCGTTAGTTTAATATGGTATTTATAATAATCTAGACTCTGCAATCCTGATGTCTCATCCAGGTTTGGAGGAAAGAGTGTGGGGGGCTGTATGAATCTCTAGGCACATACCCACTTGAAAGCAACATGAATTATCTGATAGCCTATTCTTCTGATGGTTTCTTAAAGTCCTTTGTTCTGTGACAAAACCGCATTCTTCAAATGGGAATTAGAAGCAATATTATAAGCTTAAGCTATTATGCAATTGCTTTTGCATGAATGTGCTTCTAAAATTGTTTGGGAATACAAGTGTAATTATGCGCTAATGGACCCCAGGAGACGTAACCCTTAGCTCAGCTGGTTCACTGTTAGTGCTGACATAGGAACCACTTGGTAACAAGGTCGAGGTGCCATCAGTGCCGAAACTCTTTCTTCTACCTAAGAGGTGTGACAGAAGATACGGCTTAGGCCATTTTGATGATCATTAATAAAGTGCTTTACTCATAGCTGCTGCAATGAACCGCTGAGCCGAATCTTTCTGGGGTAAAGTGGAGGCTTGGTGACAGACTGACAGAGCTCAGCACTTTCCAGGACCTCCTCCGTTTCCTTGAGTAGTTCTGCCCTCCCAGAGGGGTAGCTGTTTTTGTCTACTAGATTTATTTGAACAAAAATTTCCTGCAAGACATGAAAACATATATACAAGTCTGATTTAATGAGTTTTCCACACCAGGTTTACATTTGCTTGGGAATGTGTTCACTGCCACTATCTAGCATGAAGCTGTTTTGGAGATTTTTATCTTTTTGTTCCGGGCCCTACTCTTCAGTGTCTGTCCCCCTGCTTGAATTGTACGTTACCATGTAGCGCCTTTCTTTTCTCTATAAGATACAGATTAAAAGTACACATTCTATGGGAATTACTTAATTTAAATGGAAACATCAAAGTTTTCACATTTATATTCAGTTTTTCTGCCTAAATAGTCCTTCACCATGGCTCTTCTTGCTAAATAGTATGTCACATTCAATCAAGGCTGATGGGAAGTTCAGCCATTAAATACACCGTTCTCACAGATTTATTTATTTACTTACCTTTGGTTTGGGGAATTGAACCTTAGCACTGGATATATAAGGATATGTTATTTTACTTAGGTATAAACCTAGAACCTCCTGCCAAAGATTAATAAGTCGTATTCTGTCTCTTCAGAACAGTTCACGCAATATCTCTGCATTAATTCTTTTTATTCCTGGTTGTAGAGTCTTTTGGTGAAATTTTCAATGGGATGACTCATTTTCTTAATGTCCCGGTCATTCAATTCTAAAACCTTTCTTCCCAATAGTTACACAGTGTTGTCAATAATAATTGTAATTATAGGTTGGAAACCTTATGAATTGTATGTCTATGAAACTTACAGTGATGTCATAAAGGAATTAAATCAATCCAGATTGGCTGAAAAATACTGCAGTATATTATCAAAGATAACAAGAAGCATATGAATACAATGGCAGGTCGGTATTTCAGCTCTGATTTCTAAGGCTTTCTTTTCTCCTTCATGGTTTTTTTTTTTTTTTCCTTGAAGTTATCCTGTTTGCATAGGGATGTGTAGTTTCAAGCATCAAACCATCATTTTGCCTGCCGGATAAAACTTTTTCTGGCATTTTAAATTATAGGATCAGTTGGTTACTTTTCACTTATTTGTGCCAGGCATTTCCTTTGCCAGATCTGAGTCACACCCCATGTATGAGTGGACTGCCATCGTTGCTTGCAAGAAACCCCAACTTTGATCTATGTAGTATTGAAGATAAAATAACTGTTTACTAGCACTTTGTTAGAACTTATAGAAGATAATATAAACACCAAGCAGAAAATTCATCCTTAAGTACATTATAGTGCATCAACTATTGATTGCCGGTGTATATGTAAGCAAGTCTGTATGCATACAGTGACAGAAACATTTATATGTATGTATACACGTAACGAGGACATGGAACATAACCACCACATACATGAGTCTGGTGAAGTCACTCAGGTATAGTGGCTTTTATTTCCATCCTTTTAAACATAAGACTTTTGTCTATGTTGAGTCTTCCACCTAGAACATTAGCTTTTCATTTTTCTTCTTAATTCAATCTCACTGTTTTAGCAACCTTTTTCTCACTGCGCAGGTGAAATACATGATACTTGAAATTAAAAGAGGAGAAGTTAACTTGGGTCAGAGTTTTCAGAGGTTTCACTTCATAGTTCATTAGTTCCAAGGCAGTGTGACATGGCAGAGGGGCATCACAGAGGAGAAACGGCTCATGACAGGCACCAGGCAGCAAAGTATCAAAGAAGCAAGGACAAGTGACAAGCAACAGACTAGATCTGTTATAGAGTGTTTTGTAACAGACTATACTATATCCAGGCTGCCTACCCTTACAATAAGTAGCACTCACCCTCGGGTTGCACACACTTAGTCCTACCCAGAACTATGACAAAGAATCCATGGGCTGATTTAGAAAGATACAATCTTAATCCCAGAATCACACTGTACAAACTGTCGTCTCTAAAAAGACCCCTCTGAGCACACACGTCTTTGGGGGGACGTCTATACACAGCCAAAACCCTCACACTTTGTGGAGCTTCTCAAATTCCTTCATAAATGAGGCCTTTGCAGATATTACTAGATGCTGAGAGTGCTGCTGAACTGTTTTTATATCACTTGAGAATTAAGTAATTCTCACTTCTATTTGACTATCTGCCTATTTATGAAACATTCAAAAACTTGTTGAAAAATATAAAACTGCATAAATCTCAGAAGGAATTCATATTTAAGTCAGTCATCTGGAGAAAACTTTAAATCAATTTATTTTATTTTCCAAACTTTAGTAACTTTATTCATAAAAATTGTGTATATTTAAGCTATTCAATGTGATGAGCGGATATATGTAAATATTGTATGACTAGTATCATGTTGCAATGAGCATATTTATCATGTGTGTGTTCATTCTATCACCATTAAACTTATTCATCTTTAACTTTCAAATTTATCCTCTTAGATTGACATGCCTTTCCTATACCTGGCAACTATCATTTTAGTTGCTCTTTCTATTAGTTTTTCTTTTAAAGTTTCCTTAGGTAAATGATATCATGTAATATTTGGCTTTTTGGTAAAGCTTTTGTGAAAAAATTCTGAAGATTCCTAAAAAATAAAACAAGTTTACAATTCAACACTGACACTTTTAGATGTATATCAGAAGGAGCAAAATTAACATTTTGTACATGTTCTACACATCCATAAGTATTTCAGGACTTTTCATAGTATATAAACACATAAACAATATAAGTGCTCATTGATTGACAAATAGATACATTTATATATAATTCATATGTATATATTTTACAAAAATATATTGCAATATTAGTCAAGAAAATAATGGAGTCATGTTATTTGCAACAATGTGAATGAAACTGGAGTACATTATGCTAAAACAAATAACCCAACATTACTCTTTGGAGGTCTGTTTATTCATTATTTGAAACAGCTTATGAAGTCTTTCATTATTATTGGAGCAAGTCTTTTCTTTACAGTATGTACAAAGTTTGTGATTGCACTTTTAGATTCATGTTTTCTTGATTTATGTTCATCTTTCATTTCAAGTCCTGTGAGACTTAGCATGTTTTAGTTGTTGAAAATTTATGCATGTGGCTTTTCTTTGCTTTAATGATTGGGCTGGTGAATCCATGAATTAAAGTAAGTTGCCTGTGTTCACGGAATTTCATTATAGTATTATAACTAAAATAGCTTTCCATTTATATAGGAGTCACTTTCCAAAATCTAACTGAAAAATTTCTTAGTCGATGTTCTGTTTAAGAAAATGGCTAATTATTCTGTTAAAATACCTGACTGTTCAGATGCTTGTCAAGATTCTCCAACAAACAGAGCTATGTGACTGTGTTGAAGTTATTTGGAAACACTGAGTGTTCATCCAAATGAGAATTTATCACCTTCTTTTCACTTGCTCAATAGACTTGATTGGCTGTTTGAATCGGTGCATCAGCAGAGAACTAGGGATGGGTGTTCAAGTCTCATTATATGTGCATAATTGTACGTTATGATAAATGATTTATTTAAACAACCAGTAAGACAGGGAAGAAATATATACTTAAATCTCAGAATCTTCAAATCAATTGCCTCTCCAGTTCCTCTAGTTGAGGAACTACAGAGGCCCTTCTGCCTCCCTGCAAGGTGAGGGCTATAGCTTCAACGGCTCAGACAACTTGGACAAGTTCTTTATGAGTGGCAGTGTTGGTAAGGGATGTAGAGGGGTATGGAGAGCAGCCTATGTTCAGTTGCATGTAATCCTGGTGCATCTGTAGTCACGTAAGTTAGAATAACTGTAAAGCAAAGCTTCCTGCTTTCCTTTCCCCCTTCTTTTTCTTTACTTCCTTTCCATTTCCTTCCTCATGCTTCCACTTTTCTTTCCATCCCATTGCTCTACCTCCTGGCCCAACAGTTCTCCTGGTTAAGATTTCCTTCCCAATTGCATTCACAAGACTCACTCTCTTACAGAACTGTATGTAGGATATTTGGAACAGCACAGTTGTTTGCTCTCTTCTCCATTTCTTAATTTCTATTCTAAAATGAAAACCCTTATTTTCTTCAATGTCTGTGTAGGACTGATGACAAGAACAAAAGCACAGTTACATTGAATAGCAAGTTTCTTAATTTTATGTCTACTAAATTGTGAGCTAGACATATAAGGATATCTATTTTCACTTTCAGCACCCCCTCTTCTTCGATTATAGCTTGTTTTCTTGCTTAACATTTCATTTTTAAATCAGACGATGTGTTACTTTCCAAAAGTTCAACTGCAGTTTTTCATCTGGGAGATTATGATTACATATGAACTTCAGAGTCTAGATAATTGGGCATTTTCTTTGAGTTCTAATTCTCTTTTATATGTTTTCCTTAGCATAATGATTACTTCACGGTAATATTATAGTCCTTCCGTACTTTAATTAATGTCACATCTCAATTCTAAGTGCTTGTTTCCAGCCCCAGGGTACTAATTTTATATCTTGTTTCTTAAAATTAGCTGAATATAAACTCAGATTTCTGGTGGTTATGAGAGTCAAACAGCTACTTTGTGTCTCCATCTATATGAAGAAATTAATGTTTTAATGAAGGATTTTTTTTATTATTCCATTAGGGATTCGATTTTGAAAGGACTGCAGTTATTGTTCCATTGTTTTAAATGGCATATTAAGCAATAGCTGCTCTACAGCTAATATATTTTGGAATTGCTGGAATCATTCATACTTTATAAAATGGCATAAAATATATAAAAATCTAATCATTTATGTCTTAAGATTACTGTTTCATTATAATGTTTAAATTAGAAAATAAGGCGGTTTTCTTCAAAGAAAACATTTGTTTATGAATAGTTTTTCTTTAATAACATTATTAGGAAAGAAAGAAAACAATTTCCAAGAGTTATCTTATAAGCACTATATCCAAATTTCAAAACAATTGCAACTATAGCTTAAATATACAAATCAGTGCTTCTAACATTTGTTCCACTAAAAAGCTTCAATTGGAAAACACTGGTATGTATGTTTTTAGTGTTTTTATTCAAGTAGTATTTTGTGGTTTTCTTCAAATTTAATATTGATATTCATTTACAGTTTTTTTTTCTTTGAGAATTCCCTTGTGAGTTTAGTCTTCATTGGTCCCTAAACTCTTCATTGTTTGGCTTGTGCCACTAGGTATGAGGATTATATTTAGGTGCATCATTGTGGGATAATTTCTTTAATCTGCTATCTTACTATGTTAGCAGATTCTGTCAATTTTTTTCCTTGTACATTGTAGAAAATAAGAGATACTTCTTAGATATCACTAGCTTTGTAGGTAGAATGCTAATAAATATTCTTTTTCTTTTCGTTTTTTTTTTTTTTGGCAGAACAGGGGATTGAACTCAGGCCCTTGTGCTTGTCAGGCAAGCGCTTATTCTACTGAGCTATCTCCCCCACCCCATAAATTTTCTAATTGTGTAGAAATTTGTTATAATTAATGACTTTATCAGAGATTTGTAAAAATAACAAAAGTAAATGCAATGATTTCCAGACTTTTACTTAAAATGAAAATTTAGAAAAGAAGGAGCCAAAACTTGACTATTTCTAGTCATTATACAATTACCAAATAATTCAATTTATTGTGGTATGTATCCAAATATTGATATATACATCAATAATTTATCAATTTATTTCATAATGTATGAAATAACATTAAGTTGGGGAGAGAGATAGATTTCTAGAGTTGGATAGTGCGTGATTGTGCTTGTGTGTGTGTACGTGTGTGTCTGTGTGTCTTTCTTCTTAAGGACTGAATTCTGAATTGACCTTGGAAGCATAATATTGGGGCTCAGCAGGATGCATATGCTTCACAGGTGGTGTGAGCTGCTTATGAGCCCTGGCAGTACAAATGGAACTTCTGTTTGCCAAATGAAGACAGATCAAGCGTGGGTCATCAGAGACACAAAATTCTCTGTGCCATGTTAAAGGCAATCATGGTTTTAAAGGAAATTAGCGTTTATTTGTGCAGTATGAAACATTTTACTGAATTCATATCCCCTTTGGATTTCTCTGTGATACACTGATATTTCATATAATCATTTTTATAGCATTTCTTTCCACTATTGCAGAATTTTCCACCAAGAAATTTCTTTTTATGAAGTATGAATGTTTATACTAGATGTTATTTCCAAAAAGTACTAGGTTTCTAGTGAACACTGCAGATTCTTGCATTTCTTTGTCCTGCATCTTTCATTCTGAAAGCTATTCATGAAGAATTGTTCCTTAATGTGTGTATTAAGATAGTGTCATAATCTTCTGAGTATACTATATATGTGAAGGATGTAGTGTATGAAATCAGTAATCCTACTTAGTGTTTGCTGTTTGATATAAAGTCTAGATAATGATGCATGAAATTCTTTTGTTATAATTTTACTTTTAGATGAATGTCATAGATAAAAATTTAAGTAGCATTGAAGGGGGTTCTAATTAAGAATGAAAAGCTATGCAGTTTTCTTATTCCATATTTATTAAGCAATTAATATGTGTCAAGAGTAATCAAGGATGCACAGTGTTCCTTAACTTTTAAATTTGGGGATCCTAATTAAGGATGAGAGGATTCATTCTTTGCTAGTTTAAACAGGACAGAACACATCATGGATTATAACTTGTTCATTGCAATGTTTGGAGGTCTGATTTTTAAAAAGGAATATATATATATATATATATATATATATATATATATATAGGCTGAGCCTGCAGGAACTCCTGCCAGAATCATGGTGCTCAAGTAGCCTGTGGCTGCATCAGCTGCCTGTGTTGTGATCCGCTCTATGATAAGGCAGGAAGGTTGTATTACAGCTGCAGGCTGCACATCCACGTTTCAGCAGAAATCATGAGACAAGCTGAAGCTGAAGTGTAAAGGACAATTCACTGAGCTGCATTTCAATGAGCCCTTCTAAGTGTGTTTTAGAAACAATTGTGAATATAACAGTGTGAGGTTTAGAGGCAGAAGCAGTGCATCAGGATGAAGATTCAGGCCAGGTGGATTGTAAAGGAAGCGATAACACATCAGCTATTAGTGGAGGCCTGGTAATACTTAGAAATTATGAATTTAGATATAAAAAAGAGAGCCAATACTGTTAATATGAGAAAAGGGACTACCATCAATATTTAAGCTGGAAAATTTTTCTTGTGATTATCCATGCATAATGTAATAATAATTTATTAATTTAATAAATGATGCTACATCATATTATTCATTAATTTAACCTCTTAATATGGTCTGATAAAGTGATTACATGGAATGACACATGGTTCACCATAGCAAAACCTCCAGGTACTCCAAATACTATACATTCTTAAGTTTCATTAAGACATTCAATTTTGAGACATAATTTTTGTAACAGGCTAATGAACATAGTTGTGAATGTTTGTATATTACTATTTTTATTTTTACTAGAAGTGGATTTTTACATTAATTCTGTGCACAAAACTATCCAAAGAACTACTGGAATAAGATAACAGCTACTTATTATTTCTTAGAATTCTGTGGCTTGGTTGAGTGACTGTTTTGATCTGGGCCTAGATTGGCTTCTCTATAACTTGGCGAGTTCCGTCAACAGCAATCAATTACTAGACTGACACAAAGCTGGCTAGTTCATAGCCGAGTCTATACAGTTACCCTTCGTGTAGCTTGAGCAAGATAGCCTTTCATCCTTACACCAGAGGCAAGAGGCCAGGCTGTGGGAAAGCACGCAAGAATTTTTAATCCTAGAATCAGAAGTGACAGACCTACTTTGGCTTTCTTTTTTTTATCTTACACAAGTAAAGACTGCTTAAAATTAAGAGATAAAGGAGCAAGCTAGGACTCTGTCAGAGATTCTCGAATCCACGTTGGAAATTGCTGCACTGTTCTCTGTGGTTTTCAGGATGTATTCAAACCAAGTCCTAAATGTCTCTTACAGGACTTTCTTCTTGCTGAAACAGCAACTCAGTTTCAAAAATGCTTTTAAGCTGCCTATTGTGCTTACCAATAAGACTATACATGTATAATTACATGTAAGAACATCTATTGAGTGCATTCTATTGAAAATTCTGCAGCAGAAAAATGCAGTTGTTAAAATGGAATGAGGTCTCTACTTTTACTTTTCTTCCATCTAGTTCACATCCCCATAGCTGAGTTATAACACAGGTGTAAGTAACCACAAATATGATATTTTCCCTTGTTGCTTTATTCATTCATTCATTCATTCTGAAGACGGAATTAAGGGCCTTTGCACTGACCTTCTACCTCATCCTTTTTCATTTCATTTATTTATTTATTTATTTATCTATCTATCTATTTTGAGACAAGGTCTCGCTCTGCAGTTTGAAATGTCCTTGAACTCACTTTGTGGCCCAAGCTGGCCTTGAGTTTGCAGTGACCCTTCTGCCTTAGTTTCCTGAGTGATGAGCTTACAAGTGTGCACTGCCATGCCCAGCCTTATTTTATTTTTTAAATATATATTTATTTATTTATTTATTTATTTATTTATTTATTTATTTCTGTGTTTAGGACAGGGTCTACAGGATCTGCAGCATCTCACTGTGTAGATCAGACTCATAGTGATTCTCCTGTTTTCAGCGCTGGGATTACAGGCCTGTGCTGCCATGCCCAGTCTCAGTCGCCATCTGAGCACACCCCAGAGGCAGAACCAGCATAGCACACCCAGGTGCTAACGCTGGCCACTGCACTCTGCCTAAGCAGGCGCGTTAGTCTAATGAGCTATCAGGCTGGCCCTCATGTTTTATTTTAAACACGGTCTTGCTACATTGATCTGGCTGGGCTTAAACTTGCAATTCTCTTGCCTAGGCCTTCTAGGCTGCTGAGATTATAGATGTGTGTCACCACACTCAACCACCTTATTTTTAAAATCTACTTCAAGTAAATACAACTAATAAGTTTACTATGGAACTTTTATGGAATAAATTAGAAGAGCTAATATGAATTAAATGTTCGTTTAATTTATTTTTGCAACATTATTATATGAACACTATTAGAATCCTTATTTTGAAGATAAGGTAGAAGTACAAAAATGGTTTCTTTCCTGTTTTCTTATGACACTCAATTAGCTTATCTTTAGCAAAAGTAAGGGCTATTGCAAAGATTAATAACCCTAATGGCAGATCAGGGAGCATGTGGGAACTTTTCCTGGTCGCCACAGTGCTTCTTAATCATTCACAGTAAAATTATACTACATTCCTTAGTTAGAATGTAACACTGGTGGCAAGTGTTCATATGTATTTGAGTGATTGGATGACTTGAGTTTAGTCTGGTTTCCATAAAAATACAATGTCATATATCATTTGTTTGTCACAAAAAATATTTGAGGGCTTAATAGTGAAAAATTTTATAATCATAGCTGACTTCATTTCTGAGGGCTGAGCTTTCTAAATAAAGTAGTAATTAGTGAAGTGCAAAGGGGGAAAGGTGGAGGAGACCTTGAACCACGAGTGGCATTTTATCCTGGGGGATGAGATGCTTTAAAACACTTAATTACTCTTTGTTCTGAATTGATGAACTACGAACCAAGTTTACAAAGTAGTTTATAATTGAGTCATACTATGGAAATTATAAGCAACTTTTGTTTTTATTATTCTAGTCTCTCTGTAGATCATGACTTAATTTCTACAGATACCTTAGGCTTGCACCCTGGTTCTAAGGCACTCACATGCATAAAGCAACCAACAACCAAACTTGCATGTTCTTCTCTATGGATGATGTCAAAGTAACATTTATATTACCACTTTTACCTTCAGTGTAATAAGTAAACCTCAAAAGAGGGGTTACTCTAAAGCCTTATTCTATTAGCCTGTAAGAAATGATTTTTAGAATTCTTTTTAATCTGAATACCAGGGCCAGCAAGATAGCTCAGTGAACTGCATGTCTGCGTTGGCAGGCACAGGTTTGATCTCTGGCACCACATGCCACGCGAGTCCTGCCCCCAGGCACTCTGAGCAGGCTGCAAAGACTGGGCATAGTGGTGCACACCTGTAATCCCAGCACTGGAGAGGCTGAAAACAGGAGGATTACTCTGAGTCGAAGCTGTATACTGAGACTCTGTATCAAATACGTAAAAATAAATACACAAATAAAAATAAAAATTAAAAATCTAAATATCAAATATAGACATTATTAAGAATTTAACTATATGAATCACATTTACATTATGTGTTGAAAACCTAAAAACTGGAGTTAGAATGTAAGAATCACTAAAACATCATCACTAAGTATTTTATTAACTGTACACATTACATTGTTACATCTATTGCATGTGCATGGGAGACAAACTACATAACTCCATGTTATTCTATATTTTCTTTCTTTTTTTTAAATGTGTTTAGTACAGAGTCTACATGGTCTCACTATACAACTCGGACTCTTAGTGATCAGCCTACTTTCAGCCTACCAAACGCTGGGATTACAGGCACGAGCCATCATGGCTGCTCTCAATCACCATCTCAGTGCACGACGGGGGTTGCGACTGGCACAGCTTGTGCCATATTTTCTAATAGCACACTCTCTAATATCGAGTTAGTGAATGTCACTAATATTCAGTGAGTGCTGAAGGCTACACTGCAAACCTTTTGGTGGAAATTAATATGGCATTTATTCTGGATGAATTTTCAGTGTTTTTATAAGTGGAATATTTCATGCTATTAATAGTGGATTTATTTTTTTGCAATTGCTTTTTAGAAGGGACATTAACATTTATGCAAGGAGATCCTATGTTTTCTTAAAAAATTAAAGTGAGGAGGTTTTTATTATTAATTCAATTTTTAATTTATTATTCATTGTAATGAGAAGAAAAGATATGTGAAGATGTTTTAAAGTCACATATTCCTTTTTCGTGTGAACCATTTGCACTTCCAAACAAAAATTGTTTCTAAGAATCATTGAACTGGAATTAAATCAACACAGCACAGTAATCTCTAAATTGAGCTTGGATGAACTTCATTTTCCATTTATTTTGAAATTTGATGGAAATGATGGAAACAAGCTTAAAAATAGGTCATTTCTTTTTCTTTGTATGTATCATATTTGCTGAAAAATATTTACAAAGCTTTTGCTTTAGCATTTATTCTGTTTATTCCAGAAATTTCCTATGTCTGTATTAATCTTATAATACTTGTTGAACATGCTTTGAAAATAGGCTACAACGAAGTATATTTCTTTGTAAACATGCTGTATTACTCTATGAGTTGTTTTTCCTTAGGAAAAGATAATGCAATATTGCTTTTCAAAGAGATGAGCAAAAAGGGCCAATCAAATAACTCAGGGGCCAGAGGTTCAACCACCAGGCATGCCCTGCTGGCCCCACCCCTGAGGTCAGCTGAGACAGCAATTGAGCCTGGGCATGGTAGTGATCACCTGTAATCCCAGCACTTGGGAGGCTGTAAACAGATCACTATGAGTCCATTCCAGCAGTGAGACCCTGAATACCTGTAGACCCTTCCCTAAAAGACAAAAAGAAAGAAAAAAAGAAAAAGGAAAAAGAAAACTCACTTCATCAAGATGTGAGTTATAACTATAAGCAATGATCGAGCCATGCCTGACCCTTCCCGGGGCTCACTGAGATGGCAATTGAGACTGGGCGTGGTGGCGCACACCTGTAATTCCAGCTCTTGGGAGGCTATAAACAGGTGGATGATCTAGTAGTGAGTCTGACCTAGTAGTGAGACCCTGAACACCCTGTAGGCCCTTCCCTAAATCACAAAACAAACAAACAAATACCAAAGAGATTAGCAGAAAAACTTTAACTGGTTAAGTGCTATGAGAAAATGGGAAAGATCTGACCACCACTTTTCGTAATATCTTCAAACATTTTTTTTAAAGTCCAGAAAAACTTTCAAGTAGTTCAAGCTAGGGAAAACACTTTTAATTTTAGTATCAGCCAATTCTCATCTTGTAGAAATTGGTGGATTAGCCAAAACATATTTGCTCAGTAGGTAGGGATAAATATTCATGAATTTATATATAAGCATATGTACATGTAGTTTAGATATAATACACAATATGTTATCTAATTTTAGCTCATGACGTTTATAGTCTTATTACTAAAATAACCAATATCAAATCAGTATTAATATTCATATCATTGTTTGGCATTGCTGCTAGGATGCAACCCTAGATTTTATTGTTGCTAACCAATTGTCTTCCACCAAGGCATACCTCCAGGCTCTGAAGGCGTCATTAAGTGCCTTGACTTTAAGCACCATTTACATGTTTGTCTGTTTGTGTTGTTTTTGCATGTTTGTGTTTGTAATTGCAGAGCTTGCAAAATATCATGAATTTGATAGATATGAAAACAATCTTGTATAACAATACTTGTTGTTGGTATGTCTGTTGAAAGTCATGCTAGTCTAAACACAAAAATGAATGTGCATGGTTATGTTTTCTTGGAAAATAATAGCTTTGTAACAGAAATATTAGCAACAAGATAAAATATCAATTTGTCTAGAAATTTTTGTTTAACAAAAGATATTTCTATGCTATGACATAATTTTACATTTTATCTGATATATGTGTACACTTTCAGACATCATTGTAATTTTTTCTAAGTGAAAGAAATTTTAAAATAAGTATATAGGGGCTGGGGAGATGGCTCAGTGGAATAACCACTTCCCTGGCAAGCACAAGGGCCTGAGTTCAATCCCCGGTTCCGGAAAAAAAATAATAATTTAAAAAAAAGTATATAGACTGAACAGCAAAGTTTGATTTTTGGTTGTACAAATGCATCAGATTTGTACAGGGACAGTTTTATCTTCTACTATAAAGAGCGTGGAAAAACACTAAAATAGAATCTCTCTTACTTCAGTATTAAAAATTCATGTGCCTATTTTTCATGGAAAACTTGATTAAGACTTATACACCTAAACTTTTAACTTAGGCTTTGGTAGTGGAATATGAATGTCTTGCAGATGGACAAAAGTGTTAGCTGATATAATGAGCTCTGTTAGAAATGTATGACTAATTGCTAAAACAATTCAAAATTAAAGAATGAGAGAATATCAATATTGAGCTTCTATAGGAGTATACAAAAATTTGGATTTTATAGATCCTGTAGAAGCAGAGTGAAAGCGGTACTGGGTGAGGAGTTATTAATATTTTCATGAATTTAATTTGATTCTGTGTGAAAGATAAAATGTCCATATCAAGTATAAAATGTTGCAACTTTCCAGAGCAGGAAATATGAGTTGAAAAAAAAGATTTAGAAAGATAAAAATGCATTTAATGAGATATTGAAATAAAAGGTCCATAACTAAAGTAAATCTACATTTGAAATGATGAACGATATGATGATTGCTTTGCATGGCTGAATCAACATTGTTTCAGAAACAGTGGAGGAAATCAGAGGGGCGTCCTGATTTAAGAAGAATCATTAGAAGATACTTGTGAAACACTGGTGTGAAGATAAATGAAGCAAGAAACACGGGTAGAAAGGAGTTAAGCAAAAGCAAACAATCCATGCAATGAATGTCAATATGTTTTAAATTGCATTCAATTTTATTTTGACCAGCTATCCCTCTGGCAGGATCAATTTGAAAATATGTATGGATGTTTCTCAGTTATTATGTGGATTTTCTATCTCAGGACTTCTTTTTTTTTTGCATTTGTACAAATATTCAATTAACAGATTAAGATTATATGTTTTCAATTTGACATGTGTACTTACTGTATAATTATTATTATCCTATTAGCACGCCAACACAACCTATAACTGTAACAAATAAAAGAAAATTAAAATAGTGATTCCACTAGCAATTTTAGATTTGAAGTTTCTTGCAGCTTCTCTTGGCAGTAAATACTCTCCTTTTATAGAAATGAAAGGTGTAATGAAAATACCATTAACTGGGGACCTCATAAAGAAGAGAATTTTTGGGCTGGGAAGATAGCTCAGTTGAATAAGTGCTTGCCTGGCAAGCACAAGTATATGAGTTCAATGCCTGGCTCCGCAAAAAAAAAAAAAAAAAAAAAAAAAGGAAAGGGTCTACAGGGTGTTCAGTGTCTCACTACTAGTTCGGACTCCTAGAGATCCGTCTGTTTACAGCCTCTGCAGAACTGGGATTACAGGGTGCGCCCCCATGCCCAGTCTCTGTTGCCATCTCAGCATGCCCCGGGGGGTGGGGACGGCAGGGCAGGCCCGGGGATGCAATATCTGCCCCTCTGTCTGCTTGTGGGTGCTTTAAGCCGCTGAGCTATTTAGTGTGCCCCAGGAAGAGAGGTTTATTTTTCACTGCTGGGGGAAACTGAGAAATCCATGGTGCAAGGCAACTGAGGATTCAGGATCAGATGAGAACTTTGTGCTTCAACCATGGTGTCTTCTGGTCATGGAGTTATCCAGTTGTCTGGGGCCTGTTACTTCCGTAGGCAGTAATCTCGAGGTGGCCTAACCACATGTGTTAATCATCTCTCAAGCACCAGATATTGTAATACAAACACACTGGGCATCAGATCTCAACATATAAAATTTAAGATGGTACTGAGAACAGTACATGTTCAACATCAGAAATGATGTGAAGTGCTGTCAGTTACTTGTATGAACAGTCTGTTTACTTCTGGAAATAATTAATGTACGCAGATTGTAGCGGTATTGATTTTGGAAAAGGCAAAGGGACTTTGGACTTAGAAAACAGAATGATTTATCAAGAGTAAACAGCTCTGTCTCGGTTGCTCTTCTCTCATTGCTAGGACAAAATAACTGACACCTAAAATTAAGGCAGGAAAGGTTTATTCAGGTAACAGTTTGTGGAGGTTTCAGTCCATACTCAGCTGGCTCCAAGGCAGAGTGACACATGGCAAAGGGCATCAGTTCATGGCAGTGCAAAACAGCGAGAGCAAAAAGGGAGGAGGAGCGGCTGGGGCAGAAGGCAAGCCTCTCTCCCTTCCTTCTATCTTCTGCAGGCTGTCTGTGGGTGTAGCACTCACACGCATAATCCTGCACCTCATCATGAATTCGTCACAAACTGTAGAAGGCTGGCCCAGTGACTACATGACAGAAACCATAACAAACTCTAGGCCTGGGATAATAATTGAAGGAATATCATTAATTTTAAATGAGAACATTGAATTAATGGCTCAGGAAAAATTGTTATGCTGCATATGTGCTTTATTAATAGTATATTTTCAGTTATGAGCATTACTAAGGAATTTTGAAAGTGAAGAGTCATAAAACAAAGAACAAACTATAGAGAATAAAAACTAAGTCAGATATGCTCTAAATATATTTAAATAAAATCTAGATAAACTATGTTTTAGATAGTTCACAAGTTATGTTCTGTGAAATAGTGCTGATGTTATAATTTGACATTATCTAGTTGTGGGTAGTGCGGAGCTTTATGCAGCTGCAAATCATAGAAAAATCACCGGTTAATTTAGGGAAGTAGATATCAGCAATAGCATTTTATTAAAGATATTTAATTAAATATTTATTGGGACCTCTCTTTCCCTAAGGATTTGTAATCAATATTGGCAGCTCTCAACGATGTTGAATAATGTATAACATTATTTGGATCAATATCATAAACTCCTCTTAGACCTTTTAAGAACATTTCTTATAATCTTTTTACTAATATCCAACCTTCAATACAATGTATTACAAAATTTATAAGTAACTAATGATCATATCATTAGTTTGACACGTTAAAATATTCTTGCCACTAAATAACCCCATAAGTGTGTATTTACTTGCTATGCCATGCTCCTGTGGGATTATAAAATTATTTTTAAATATGTTATGAAACCAAGTTAGACCATGCTTTAGCTAAACATTAACAATATTAAGATATATGTCCAAAGAACAAGTAAAATTTATGAATTTTATGGTATAATTAATATAAATTCTCCCAAAAAATAATAATGTTTAGTTAAACTGGGTTTTTCAGATACCTGCGGTTACTCTTGATTTTATTTTATTAATTAATCAATTAATTTGGAGCAGAATCTTGCAATGCAGCTTGTTTTTCATAGTGATCCTCCTGTCTGTCTCCCCAGTGCTGGAATTACAGGCGTGAATCACCACTCCCATTTTCTGTGGCTGGCACAGTGTCCCAGGGGTTCCAGGACTGGTGTGGCATGTGGTACATGCGGTTGAAACGGGATCCTTAGGGTGGTCAGATAGCTCAGCGGACTAAAGTGCCTGCTTAGGCAGACGCAAAGGCTGGGGTTCGATCCAGTGTGCTGTGCCAGCTCCACCACCAGGGTATGATGACACACAGATTGAGACTGGGCACGTGGCGCACACCTGTAATCCCAGCGCTTGGGAGGCTGAAAACAAAAGGATCACTAAGAGTCCAATCTCTGTAGTGAGACCTTGTAGACCTTGTAGCAAATACACTTAAAACAAAACAAAACACTGGGTCCTTATTCTTGGCAGGCCGGTGCTTAGACCACCATGCTATCTCCCCAGCTTACTTTTGATTTTAGACAAAAACATATGAAACACTTTTAATATCATGTTATAGGACTTTTTGATGGATTTCTTTGCCTTGATAACCTATATGTACAAAAAGCTAATTATGTCCAAATGAAAGCACAGATAATTTTTTAAAGTATCCAATACTCATTTGGAAGTGCCAAAGTGTACTAAAATGTATTAAAATAGTAATTTAATACAGATATTTCTGATTAATCATTGATGTAAGTTTTGAGACAAATGAAATAGAGATAATACTATTCAATAACAAGCCTAAAAGCAAAATCAAATTAATAACTTTATCTGTAGAATTCAATTCATATGTTTGAATTGATCACCTTGCTTCACTTTTAGAAATTGTGTGCTGACATATTTAATCAGAATATACTATTTTTCTCGAAATAGATAAATCTTAATTACTTTTATTACATATAGAGCTATATTTGTGATACAATCTGCAAAACAGAACTGTGTGAAGATTGCATTTATTTTCAGTTTTATGTTTATATTTAATTCAAGTTTTAAAACAAAAAATTATAAAATTTCAGTCAATACATTATCAAATATTTATTATAAAATATGATTTCTCAATGTATTTTTACAACTTTTTCTCACTTCAATAGATTTTATTTTGTATCTTTCATTTATTTATTTCTGAACTCATAATCACTTCTGCTCTGATGAAAATATTGATCAATATTCTGGATGTGCAGAAATCAATGACATAAAACATTATTTTATTTAAATACCCAAGTAGGTGTCTTAATTTTCTATTTATATTATAATAAAGCTAATATATACTTATATGCATCATAAATTAGTGACTGAAAATAACAATTTTTCTATGCATAGCCCAGTTGTAGGAGTCACAAATCTGACAGTAAGCACACAGTTCTAGGGTCCAGATGTCCACATGGGCACGTCTCAATGCTGAGATAAGGAACTCTCTTCTTTCCCTTACCAACCTGGACATGGCTTTTGCATATGGCGTCCCTCCAGCTCGGGTGCTCCTATTTCTCTTTACCTCTTTCTATCTCTAACCTCTGCTTCATAGTCACAGAGTCTTATCTGATTCCTCTGACAAAATGTTTTCCTTCGCGAGGGCTCTGTGTTATACTTTACCTAGGGACAGTTCAGACTCTTAGCATTTTCTTAGCTGGAGATCTTGTGACTCAGTCATAGCCACACAGTGTCTTCTTTACATAAATTACCATATTCACAGGTTCTGGGTATTATGTCACAGAAAGGTTATGGCATGCGATCACTCTGTCTATACAGTTCATATCGTTGCATTTCCTCTAAGCTATATTTAATGTATGTGTACATAATGAATTGAGGTAAAATGCATAAATATTGTAACCTCATATTTTAATATAATCTCTATAGATATTAAAATAACTTGCTATTGAATCCCAGAAACCTTTAAGTGGCTTGACACTCTAAACACAGATTTTGGTTTCATATTATCAATGTAGATAAATCTTTATTTTTATGAACTTATTTTAATGTGAAATATAAATTATATAGGGACA
>NDGN011330308.1:0-19779 GCA_002564285.1 Tympanoctomys barrerae
ACTCAGGCCCTTGCACTTGCCAGGGAAGCGCTTATTCTACTGAGCCATCTCCCTGGCCCCACGACTCAGTCTCTTAAAATACAACCCAGCGAGTCCACTCCTAGCTAGTAACCCAAGAGAAAGGAAAATATGTCCACGCAAAGACTTGTACATCAATTTTTAAATAGCATTATACATGCAAACATTAGTCAAACAATCCAAATGTCACATCCATTAGGAGGAGAAGTGAAACATGTTATATTCATGCCGGGGAACACTGCTCAGTAATAAAAAGGAATGAGGTGTAAGTACATGATATAGCACGGATGGACCTCACAAATACTGCATGAAGTGAAAGGAGCCACACAGAGAAGATTAATTATGTGATTTCATTTCTATGATGTTTCTAGAAAATATCCAAGCTTCCAGAGGGCAAGCAGATCAGTGGTGGCTAAGGGTAGCAGTGGGAATGGGGCTGGCCCACCACAGGCCTGAGGAGATTCTGGTAGGATGGAATTGTGCTGCGACTGGGCTGTGCCATTAGTTGGAGGGCTCTGTAAGTCTACTAAAAATCGAAGAACTGTCTACTTAAAGAAGGGGTGATGTGTAAAAGGCAACAGTGCCATAAAAAAAGAATGCTTGGATCATGCATTCAGTATTTAGAAGACATACTGTCCATAAGGCTACTGCTGCAGGCTACAGTTCGGGATGCTCCAGGGGCGTGTCTGTTTATCTGTACCTCTGTTTTCTGTACCATTTGTCAGCTGGACAACATGGAACTGCAGATGTTGAGGACCTCTCCAGGAAAATGTGACGCACCGGACAGCTTTCTGTGTTATCATTCAGCTGCAGGCTAGCGTATGAACCGCATATTCTCTGTCACATGTGCATAGCACGTGAGCCCTGACTTCCCACGTAGGGGTCTGAGTTTTGATGGCCTTTCTTTCCTAGCCATGATATATTGGTAAAAATGCTAGCGCTCTCTGAGTACTTAAAACAAATGGCTTGTGATGTTTGAAAAGAGTGTAGTGATCACTGGGAGCCCACCTGGGTTTTTTCTCTGGGGGTGACAGGTGATGAAGAAGCAACGGCCTTTGAGAACTAGAATAAGGGGCCAGGGAGATAGCTCAGTAGAAGAAGTGCTTCCCTGGCAAGTGCAGGGTCCTCAGTTTAATCCCCAGAACGGGGGGGGGGAGGGGGGCGGGGGGGGGGGAAAAAAAAAAGAACTAGAATAAGATTCCATTGTAAGCACTACCTGAATCCCACCAAAAGAATGAATGGTGGTGTAAGGACTTTCTGGTGCTGAAAGATCCAGCAGAACACACTGGATCTCCGACTCCAGTTTGATCAGCGATAATAAAACCCACTTCAGCAAAGGAAGTATGTGGGTGTGTAGAGGGTTGGGTGAGGGTCGAGAGCAAAGTCAAGCAACAAAACAGTGGGCAAAGAGACCTGGAGCACCTAGCCTTGGTGGTGTCGCCGGCAGAGAGAGGCTGAAGCTGAGGTCGGAGAGCTCCCTGACTGCTCAGGAGCGGCTCTGCCACAGGGCCGAAGCCATTTCCTCAGTGCTTGTATCAATCCCAACAAAACAGCCCTCGCAGCTGCCTGCCCACCGTGCCATCTGTGCCAGCAAGCAGCAATCGCTGAATCTATTTTTTGGGGTACTTAGACGCTAGGAAAGGATGTGTTTAAGATGGGGGTGGTGGAGTAGCATTTGGTCCCAGCTAGTGAAGCCCCCGTATCATACATTAACAGACTGGGAATGTTGATGTGCTGTGCTTTTCTCAATTAAGTTAAATTAGACGCTGGAGGCACAGAATCTGCTCAGGCGGACGCAGTGATTAAGAGCAGGGCCTGGCGTCAGGGAGGCTTGGGTGCGAGTCTTGGCTCTGCCGCTAAGCAGCCACGACTTCTGGTCAATTATTTGCCCTCTCTCGGCATTACATAAAATTGTTCAAAATAATGATGTTAAAAATAGTACTTGTTTCTTATCATCAGGATTAAGTGAGACATACGCGAAGCATTGAGCACAGAGGCTGGAATGAAATGAGCCTCAAGACAACTGGAAGCTCATCCAGTGTGGTGGTGACGCCCGGAAACTCAACCTGAGGAGCTGAGCCTACCCTGGACCATGGTCAGCTTGTCAGTGTGTCCCATCACCAGCCAAAGCAGCTGGTGGGTAGCTTTTCCCTGGCAATCAATCCCACGCCATCAGCCACTCTTCAAACTCCAGTGGTCTCATTAAAAATAAGTTTTGCCAAACTGTATTAATTTCCTTTTTTTTGACAGGTTATTAGTATGAGGTTGACAGACCAGGAGAAAACCAGAGACAGTGCCTTCGACTCCAATACAGCACCTGATGAAGTCTTTCATTATTTATAAGAGGGTGGGGTCTATGAGGGCAAAATTAAGTGGATTTACAGCTGCTTGTGTGTCTACACCAAGAGGCTTGATGGACGTCTCTGTTACAACCTGCAGGGGGACCACTGATTGAATACCACCGGCCTCTGTCCCTGGATTCTGCTCCATTCAATATTTTTTTATTAATGACATCAAATAGTCATAGAGGATCACTTAATAGATTTTTCAGTGACAGAAAACTATGAAAGATATTTAATATAATAATAGATCAATGAAAAATTCAAGACCCCCCCCACCAACAGGCTGAGAGGCAAAGCTGGCACCAAGAGGATGCAATTGAACAGGGATAAATCTGATGTCCTGAATTAATGGTTCAAAAGAAATCAATCCTACGAGGCAGAGATGGGGGCAAACATAGAATTGTCAACAGGTTAAAGAAATACCAGGGTTTTCTGCTGAACACAAGAAGAGGTTTGGAGGAGAGTGTGAAGCTTGGGTCAGATAGAAAAGGGCACACACACGTACTTGTATAAGTTGATTTCTGAAAGCAAACTAGCTTGGTTTACCTTTCAATTTCATCCTTTACGCAGGTGGTAACTATCTCCACTTTTGGTTTTAGGAACTTAGGGAATTTGTCAGTGGCGAAAAGGTTAGGATATGAATCTAGTTCTGACTTCCAAAATTACTGCTCTTCGTGTTCATCATATGGTGTTGCTGCTTCTCCCCCAGGTTCTGTGAGGACCCAGGGACATGGTTTCAATGGGAGTACTTAGCACAGTACCTGACCCCATCTTTGGCCTGGAAGTAGTTGGTCCCCCTGCCACCAGAACCATTTAGATGTAAAAATAAGTGCTTATCTACATGACTGGCACTTTATAGGTTATCATTCCTGCAGTCCATTCTAAGGTCTTTTCAAGTTTATACATCAATATAACCACCACAAAAATGATTCTGTGCATTTTTTTTTTCTCTCACTCACCAGTATGCCCAAAATCTTATGGCCAGCATAGGAAAACCCGTGCTAGGGAAGGTAGTGAGAGATTTATAGGCAATCTGAAACCTCTGTCAGTCAGTAATGATATCCAGATAATTAAAACTTTTTTTTTAATGAAGGTAATTTTCAAGGGCTGCATTAGTGGTTCCTCGTTGCATATTTATACAATAATACCTCAATTACCTTTGATAATGAAGAAGCATTAAGTAACCTCAGTACAATGATCTGCACGTGGAATGCGCTATGTTTTCACTTTATGTGAGTATTTAATTGTTTCTCTTCTGTTAAAATGGTGCTGTTTTTATTGTTGGCTGGAGTCCTCACTAGAATCTTTCCTAAAAGTGTATGCATACTTTTTCCATTCTTGCCAACGTGCTGTTTATTGATGTTCCATACTTGTTTCCTGGATGTCTAGAGTATTGTGCTGCTTCTGAGTCATGCTCTGGGATGGCCGCTTGTCACTGGGACACAGGCTGTCCCCGAAGGTGGCTGAGAAGCGCACAGCAGCCCCACCATGTCTGGAAGATGGTGCTCTTTTAAATAAATCGTAGGAGCCGTAGGCTGCCATCATCCCCTGCACTAAATGCAAAGGCTGACACTAACTATCTAGAAGTTCTAGTTCATGGGTGTATCATTATAAAAAACAAAAGCAAAAACAGCAACAACAAAAACAAACTTTTGTGGAGGGGACCGGTGCTCCCCTTAATTTTCTGTCCATCTTTCTGCTGTCCCGGGACAGCCATGATTCACGGAGCTGGAGTCGGATGGTCATTAGCTGCCAATGGTGCTGATCACTCCACCCTGAAGAGGGGAGGGGCAGCCGTGGGAAAAATGACCCAGTGGCCCTGTGCAGAGGACATGCTGAGAACCTCCGTGGTAAGCCATCTGCATAAGGAGAAAAGCTATGGTTCCAGGAGTGGGTCACTCCTGACCATAAAGGGGTCACTCCCTTCGTGCTTATAAGCCTGCACATGCGTGCCCCTGGGGTCTTTCATGAGGGCTGGGCCTCCCTTCTGCGGTGTGCTTCATTTCATTGCCCTTGGTTAGACCCCTGCCTCTCTTCTAAGCTACTTAAAGAGCAAGTCCAAACACTACTTTGGTGAAAGATGAAACCGCCACCGACGCGCTCAGCACACATCCCAGGCACTACTGGTTAGAGTTTATGCTTCCTTCCCTAGGTCGGTCAAGGTCTTCTTGAAGGAGGAAGTGACTAATCTCCTTGCACATCTTGAGGGCCAGCCGAATAGCTCAGTGGATTAAAGAGCCTGCAAGCAGGTGCAGGGGTCAGGAGTTTGATCTCTGGGCCTGCTGTGCTGAGCTTGTCCCGGGGGTACCCTGAGATGGCAATTGAGACTAGGCGTGGTGGTGTGTGCCTGCAATCCCAGCTCTTGGGAGGCTGTAAACTGGAGGATCACTACAAGTCTGATCTAGTAGTGAGACCCTGAACACCCTGTAGACCCTTCCCTAACATAAAAAAAAATTAAAAAATTAAAAAAAAGAACTCCTGGTACATCTGGCAGTAGAAGGTGGCTGTCAATCAAACCAAACTAGACCAAGACAGAGAAATCACAAAACAGGTAAGAGCAGCTGTACTTCTGAACAATCACACCAAATTGGTCATGTTCCATGACAAGGTATTGACTTAGAACATTGAGAAAATGAAGGATAAATGTATTTGTTTTTAAAACCACTTTACTTTATTGAAATAAGATTAACATGGAAAAGTTGCACATGTTCAATGTATACAACTTGATGAGTTTGGGGCTATCTATAAGCTTCAGTCATCATCATTATCATCATTGTCATCATTGTCATCATCATCATCGTCGTCGTCGTCATCATCATCATCATCGTCGTCATCATCATCATCATTGTCGTCGTCGTCATCATCATTGTCATCATCACCATCATCATCATCATCAGGGTGAACATGTGTTTGTCAGTTTCCAGATTTTTGCCCCACTCCTAAATACCTAAGATCCAACCTCTTAGCAAATTTGAAGTATCCAACACAGTATTATTAGCTGCCAGCACTATGCCATTGGAACTTCTTTTGCCTAGGTGAGCTTTTGCACCTGTGAACATCAATTTCCCATTGCTTCCTACCTACCAGCCCTGGTAACTGCCACTGTGCTTTTTGTTCCTGTGAGTTTGATTACTTTAGATTCATATGAGTGAGGTCGTACAGTAATTGCGGCTGTGCTTAGCCTATTTCATTACTCATAAAGTCTTCCGGTTCCACTGATTTTGTTTTCATTGGCAAAACCCTTCCCTTTACAAGCCCAGCTAATATTCCACTGCATGTTTTTTCCACACTTTCTCTAGTGGGTGATCCACAGATGGACATAAGGCTGCTTCCCCACATTTGCTCTGGTCCTGCAGTGAACAGAGCAGTGCAAGTACCTCTTCAAGCTCCTGACTAAATTCCTTTCCATAAACACCCAACAGTAGGATTCCTGGATCATACGGCAGTTCTATTTTTAATATACATTTTTAAAATAAGATTGCAAGCTTGTTGATCAAAATTTTGAGCTTAAAATGGGAAAGTAAAAGAAAGAGCAGTGATTTCTGAGAAGCAGGTGCTGAGCTACCAAATGGAAAAATAGCATCTCCACCTGCCAATATATTTCATGATAGTTAACAAATTTCCAATAAAAATGCAACAAAGATTAAGTGATAGAAAATGAAGTTTAGTCGCCAATTATCACTAAGCTCATTAACTATGTATGTCTTTCACACACACAGTGAGCAATTATTCATTTTTTACTTCAAGATAATTGTCAAATTAAGCTGGACAAACAACATATGATGGAAAATCGGTCACTCGCTTTTATATTGCTTTAGAGTGATGACAGTGTGGAGCATGTCATTAATTACTGCAATGTCATTCACAGGGTGGGCACTTGGCATCCACGGAATGCACCATTAATAATGAAAATGCCATGGTGTTCATCGCATACTTCCTGGTCACAACAAATTTTTCCACCCAGGCTTACCTGAAACCACTGGTTCAATTTTCATGAGATTCAAGCAATGTGTAATTTTTGACAAAGAATTCAAATCCCATAGTTCACTCCCAGCATATGAAAAAATATTTTTTGTCATAGAATTTTCTTGGTCACACCTCCTTAAAGAATTTACTAACATTATTTCATTCCAAATGCCTTAAATGTTGAAATTCCATATTTTAATTTTTTGAGATGAAAGAGACTTCTTTCCCCAGCGTTTCTTTATTTTTATTTATGTGTAGTCTTAACTCTCGGCAAAGTTCACTAAAAATGATATTTCTATCTCATAAACATGATGGCAGAATGTGTTGAAGGCTCCCTGCAGGAAAACCACAAGTACAGGTAGAAGCCCTGGCAGAGTCTCAGCATCTCCAGCGAAATGTAGCACAGGAGAGATGCTAATTAAGGAGGCGGGAGGGGGGGACTCCATTTCCAAACACAACACTTAAGGAACAAGTCTTATTAACAGGCAGTTTTATGAAACACTGGAATCTTACATAAGTCTTGTTTTTGTTAAAAAAAAAAAAAAAAAGACTGCATTGGGCAAGCCGAAGACTGAATAATTTAAATCATGAATTTGAGATTTAAAGAAATTCTACACACAGAATTTAATAAAGGTTAAATTTGCAAACATTTCTTTTCTTTTCCCTATACTTCAATCACTTACACAGCCATTTGCAAAATGTTTAGTCACACAGTAGCTGAATAAAATCATTGAAATTTTATAGTATGGCAATCATTTATAAGAACTTTTTTTTTTGAGTTCAACAATGGTTGTTATACTGCATATTGTTATCTACCAATTAGTTGTTCAGATTACCACATATGAGTGCACAATTGGTCAAAAACTTTAAAAAAGAAAAAAAAGTAAGTGTTGACTGTTCCTTTCAATAGATAGCAGAAATTAGCTGTACAATTAACCAAGCTATCCTGTGTGTATACTTATGTATTTCTTTTCCCTGTTTTTTTCTCTCCCTCCCTCCTTCTCTTTCTCTCTTCCTTTACCTCAACCCAGTCATTCCTTCCTTTTCAAAAGTTTTAATCTTCTTATTCATTTCAGTAGAAATCTTAAAATTTAAAAATCAAATGTTTAAACTTAGAGCAAATTTGTAGAAAGACCCTCTGGCTAATATGTTGTCTATAACAAGGTCAAATAGATGTCTATCTCTGGTTAATTTGGACTGACTGCCAAGCAATTTATTAGGAAGCCGGAGATCTGAATTGATAGTTAAGACAACAGAACAAATGGGCTTTGTCTGATTGCTTCAGTTATTTGATGGCCAAGTCATCAGCCTGTAGAAAAATTTACTTGACTTTCAAATGAGACAGACGGAAGGACAACAGCATGACATGTCTACTTTTTAGAACCCTATTTTCATTAAACAAAGTTACAACTTCATTGAGCTTCTTCAGGAAGGACTTCTTGCCATATTTCTTAATCTATTACCATATTTCCCCCAGTTGGAAGTCTTTAGAATACAGACAGTTTTGATTTCAAATATCAGGATTCTATGAGTCTGGTCTTCAGCAGAGCTGGTTTTCCAGGTGTTCAGTTTGATTTTGAATTAAAATTTAGGTGGAAGGGAAGAAGTAAAACATATCAAGATGCAACAAGTGTATGTACCAATTCTCCACAATGAATGTATTTAATATGCATCACAAAGTATACTAATGAAAGATAAAATAATAAAATTCAGGCAGAAGGCTTCCTTTGAAAGTTTATAAGTTATTTTCACATGGCATAAATACATGATGAAGACCAGAGAGGCAATATTTAAAGAGAAAAAAAAAAGTTCTATTCACTCTTTCTGCCCAGCTTGCCAATATGCTCATCTTCACAGACCAGGCCAGCCAAGGCCTAAACTCATGAGAATAAATTCAATTCCTTTGTTACTGAAGAATGCAAAATGCTAAGGGAAGAGAGCTTCTTAAAGAACTACAGCAGTTCTTAAAGAACTTTCGCATAAAAGTTGGTTGCTGTGTCCTTGACAGAACTGTTACCGTCCTATAGTTCTAAGTTTCTACATGCAGCTCCTGCTGTGAGTCTTTGCATCTTTGTGGGGAACTCAGTGTAGTCTGTGGTACTAGCGATCTATCCATCCATGCACCCATCCATCCACCATCCATCCTCCCTCCCTCCATCCATCCAATATCCATCCACCCAACATTCATCCATTCATCCACCCACCCACCCATCCATCCATCCATCCATCCATCCTCCATCCATCCATCCATCCATCCTCCATCCATCCATCCATCCATTCATCCATCCTCCATCTATCCATCCATCCATCCAACATCCATCCATCCATCCACCCATCCAACATCCATCCATACATCCAACATCCATCTATCCATCCACCCATCCAACATCCATCCATCTATCCTCCATCCATCCATCCAACATCTATCCATCCATCCAGCCACCCATCTATCCACCATCCATCAACCATCCATTCATTCATCCATCATCCATTCATCCATCCATCCATCCAACATCCATCCATCCACCCATCTATCCACCATCCATCCATCCATCCATTAACCATCCATCCATCCATCCATCCATCCATCCAACAAAAGTATCTTGAGGGTTTATTGGTTTGGCAATTGCTCGGGGGTGTACAGAACTGAACAAGGTGTGATTTTTGCCACAGTATCTCCTGGTGCGGGGGGGGGGGGATGAAGGGATGTGTGCTTAAAGGGAGTATGTTCAAGATGGCGTGAAAGCATTGGCTAAGAGGAACTGCAGATGGCTCCATGGTGTAGGAGAAAAGTTTCAGGAATATGTAGGAGGTTTCCAGGTGGAATGGTAAGAGAAAAGCCTAACAGGAAGAGGAGGTATTGTATGCGAAGACCAGAAGTGTGCAAGAACATAAAAATGTGGTGTGTTATTTTTCAAAAGTTATTTCCCAATAAATTTTGGCACAGGGGAATTGTGTGTGAGTGGCAGGACAGAGGGTGATGAAGGGGAGATGCAGTCTGGGTGCGAAGGGCCTCCTGATGGAATCTGGTTGCTGGCTTCATTAGACAAGATGTGTACAGTGCTTGGAACACCACCGGGCACAGGCAGTCTGCTCAGGCAATGAGCAGATTATGAATGTTTGCCACGTCGCAGTTGGCAGGAAACTGACTAAGACTTTAAAGAAGTGAAAGGCTGAGGTCAGAGTTGGTCATAATAGTCATTCTGATAGCAATGCTGCGAGTGGTTCAGAGTGAGCAGACGGTGTCCCCCAGCCAGGAAACCCAACAATTCTAATGATTGAGGACAAGGGTCAGGGAAGGCCCTGTATATGCTGCTGTATTCCCAATGCCCAGCATAGTGGGTTCACGTAGTATGTGCCCAATAAGCAGTTGCTGAATGAATAAATGAATGGCAGTGGAGGAAGGAGTGGATCTGAGAACTATTTAGGCAGCAGAAATAACAGGATTGGTGAGTACTGGGTGTAGGAGGTAAAGGAGGAGTTGTTCTCTTTAATGATGACTGAAGAATGGCTTGGGAGGAGGGTAATACTGCAGTCAGGGAGTGAGGAGGAGGAGCAGGCTTGGCAGGGAAGAAAGGCTCTCCAAGTAGTATTCTCTACACCTCTGCTGGGTCCAGATTCTCCAGGGTATTGAGGAAAGTGGTCCAAGCAAGGCAGAGTGCCCTCCAGCAGGGCTGTGCCTATCCTGCTCGGGTGCTTGGCTTGTTCACTAATTTAATTCCCCATAAACTCTGAGAGTGCAGCTCTGTTATCCCTGACTATAGGAAGGGAAACTGAGGCTCCAGAGGACTTATTAACTAGATAGCAAAGTCCACATTAAAAACACATGCCTTGGGCTGGGGGCGTGGCTCAGTGGTGGGGCGCTGGCCCAGCATGCACACAGACTTGGGTGCAACTCACAGCACCTCAAAAACAAGTAGATACATAAGCCTGAGTCTCTTTCTGCCACAAAACCTGTGCTTTTAAAAACTCCATCCTACTGCCTCCCCCACCAACACGAACGTTTGGAATATGGCATATTCCATATTCAGAAAGCTCGGGAGTAGGCAGGGTACTTTGTAAAGAAACCAAAGCATATTTTCTGTTAACTTTTTGCTGCATTAATACTCCAAACCCAGCTTCCTAGTACAGAGTCCTTGTGAGTAACCAAAAAAAGAACCACATGAGTGACAATCTTTTGAGAAAGATGAAGCATCCTATAAAAATAATATGAAAAAAAAGAATTATATTCATATGCCGATTAGACACTTCTAGGCAAGCACCCAGGGTGACAGAGCTGGATGCCATGCCAGGGCCTGCGGGGTGGAAGGGGATAGTTCCCTCCAGGCACAGGGAGCCCTTTTGTCTTTATGGGTCCATCTTCCTCATACATGAAAGCCTGGATTGGAGTTATGGGCAAAGGGTGACGAGTGCTTTCCAAGCTCAGTTCATAGTGTTCCTGCCCGTTCTTCTCTTTCTGAAATAAAGCTAAATTCTTATCACTTGGGTGTGCAGAATTCCATCAGAGGCTGGGCAGAGTGGCCACTGGGTGGGAGGCAAGAACATACGTGCTCTCCTCGTGTTGGGCAAGGCGGCTGCTCCCCGCTGTGGAGAGGGTGGTGCTGTCTGCACCCTGAGACCGTGGGGCAGAGGCTGTCCCCGTGTTCTCATGGGAGCCACAGTAAACCCCTTCCCCTAGATGCTGTTGACAATCTTACTGTTCTTCAACTGGCTAGGTTCTTCTCCCCACTCTGGCCTCAGCTTCACTGCTGTCCCTTGGAGAGGCTTTCTGTGTGGCTTTGAACTCTCTTTCTATAAGTCTCTCCATTTTTTTTAAACCTCGGTCTTCTCAGAGCTTACTATTGCACTTGCTTATCTGCATATCTGTGCCCCTCTCCCAAGTAGACTGCAGGCCCCGTGAGGGCAGGTAGCACGTCTACTTAATGCAGCCCAGTACTTAGCATGTGGCCAGGGCTCAGGAGGCATTCAGGACCTTGTGTTGCATTGAGCCATGAATGGTGCTAAACCGTCTGAGAGAACATGACAAGTGACACGAAAACAGAGGCGTCACTGATCACTTGGAGATCTTGTTTCACCATCCGGTGTAGTTGTGAGGAGGGAGCAGGAAGGGAGCAGGAGACAGGCTCACATATGGATGGAGCCTTCGGTCTCATCAATAAGACATGCCACCTGGGGGAGCCAACCGGCCCCCACACAGCCCCCCAGGAGAACACAAGCATCACTATTCCTTAACCCTGGAGTAGGCTCCTTGTTCTCCTAGTTAAATATGCATGGTACATAAAAATAATTGTGCAGACAGAAGGATTCACAGTTGCTCAAAGTAGACCAGGAAAGCGTTTGAGCCGTTCAGTGGGTGGTGGAACTGTGAGGGGAACCAGGAATGTTCCACGGGTGGGAATAGAAACTACTCCAGGAAATGGTACTGTATGAAGCGATTTACATATCTAGGGGCATGGGAGGTCCTGGAACTGCGTTTGTTCCCTCTGTTTCTACCACTTGAAATAAATCGCTGCGACCTAAAACGAGTAGATGATATGTAGTAATACGGCCGAAAAGTCACTTAAGACTAGTTCATGGGACAGTCTTTGTGCATCATTTATCACACTACACCTTTCTGACCTGCACAGCAAGCACTATCATCTCCTGTTCTGCCAGCGAGGAAGCAGGTTCAGAGAGGTTATGTAAGCAAGCAACTGAGTCGGTGAGATTTTAAAACTGCATCTTCTATTTTTTAAACCATGGAGTAAAAGCCTGGAGGATTTAACTGTTTAGATTTTAAATTGCATTTTGCAATGTCATTTCTTGAATTCCTCTAGGTATATCAGGAACATATTTCTGACAGCAGGCCAGCACTGCAGAGATGGTGGCTTCCAGGAGAGAGGATCTAGGTTCCATTTGGAAACAAAATCAACAGGAGGGTGGTTTCACTTTCTCAATGTGAACCAGTATAGCAGTCATCCAAACTTGTATCTAGCTCCCCTTGGACAATGTTATTCCAAATAAACAGGGTTTTTTTTGTTGTAGTTGTTTTTGTCTCTTTAGAAACTATCACCTTGCAAAATACTTATTTAACAGTATCTTCCTTGACAATTCTAAAGAAGGTACTTGGATTCTGTATCTCGGTTACAGGTTTTGAGAGTTGGTATCTGCAGTAGCCGTATTTATAGCACCTAAACCTGTCCTTGTGATGCTGCGTTTTGCTGATCCGTTCATCCTGAAGGCCTTGGGTGCTTCAAATATGTCCACATGTCATTTATTGCTGCATAATGTGCTTATTCATCAAACTGTAAAAATAGAAGCACATTCTGGAAACTATCCTAGTTTCTGATGTTGAAAATGATCACTTCTGATTCTTCACCACAGCTATATATTGAGTACCTGGTACATAGCAGGGACCCAGTAGGTACACAATACTAAATTAAGAAAATATATACAGACAAAAATAATTTTTTCCCATAATTCTACATGTAATTTATGGGGTTGCATTGGTATAAAACTTGGGCCAAGGAGATAGCTCGGTGGTCTAAGTAGCAGCCTGGCAAGCCCAAAGACCCGGGTTAGCTCCCCAGTACTGCATGCCATGCTAGCTCCACTCCAAGCTGGCCACCGAAGTGGGGCATGATGGTGCACGCCTGTAATGCCAGCACTGGGGAGGCTGAGGCAGGAGGATCACTACCCTGTACTAAATAAATAAATAAATAAATACCTGGGCCAACCTATAAAAACACATAAGCAGCATGAAAAGCTGGGGAGCTGGGGATGCAAAATTCAAAACTAGATCTTGCCCAGTGATTTTGTGAAAAGAAAGTCTTCGAATATTTGTGAAGTGCACATGGGCTACCTCTCCCTTCCCCTCTTCACAACTGGAAGTCTCTTGGTTGCTCCCAATTTAGTCAGCTGCTTGGAGTCCTTAGTTACGGAGCACGCCAGCTTCGCTCCCACAAGACACACCAGCTGAGGCACCGTCTTCCTCAAAAATGTGTGGGTAGTCGGGCTTATGCTTTAAGGTTCACAGCGGGGTTCTGCTCCGGGACTACATCATCCCGACTTTCCAGAAGCATCTGCTGCTGCCTGGACTGTGATTCTCCTCTAGGAATCATGGAGTGTCCTCTGTCTCTGATGGAAGGTTGCGAATATAAATTAGATAACTTCTCAGTGATCGATGTTCTTCAGAGAGGTGCATATGTTAGTGGTTAGGAATGTATCTGAGTTCTATGGCTTGTAGTTTATACAAGGTATAGTTCTGAGTAACTGGCTGCAGGTTATACCCCTCAGCCATGTGGTCACTAATCCTAATCCGTTCTCCCCATTTTTGAAGCAGCGTGAATAATAACACTTGGCTTTGATGCAAGTTAGAACTCCAGCTTTACTACTTAAAAGCTGGATCTTAGGGAAAGTATTCATCTTTTTCAGACTTAGTTTCTTCATCTGTGAAGCGGATATGACATTAATACCAACTTCCTATGTTTACTGAGAGCATTTAATACAGTGATTAAACATTGCTATGTTCTAATTCAGTGCTGGAAACTTAGCCCCCAAATTCACATGATTGGTATCTAAGGGTTGGGTCTTGGAGGGGTGACTGGGTCGTAAGGGCTGTGTGCTCGTGAATGGATTAATGTTTCCATGGATTAATTCTGTTCTCAGGGTCACCCTGTTATAAAAGTGAGCTCTCTCTGGCAAGCTTGCCCTCGCTTGCCATGTGATGCTCTGTGTCATGTTAGGATGCAGGAAAAATCCCTCACCAGAGAGCAGACTATGCTCTCAGATCTCTCCACCTCCAGCACTGTGCTAAATAAATCTCTATTCTTTATACATTTCTGATCTGAGATGTTTTGTGATGGCAACAGAAAATGAACTAAGACATACACATGCAAATTGGTGTTGACAAAATGGGATTTTACATTTTATGTGTGTATGTGTAGGTGTATGTGTGCGTGTGCGCCCATGTGCATGTACATGTGTGTGTCTGCTGTGGTCTTAATGGCTGTTTGCTTCCCCTGATGTCTTATTATTTAATGTGTGGGTGAGAAGAGTGGTTTCTGCTGTGTAGAGGTTGGATGGTGAGGTGTGAGGAGTCGCCCTGGGGGAAGGCAGTCAGGCAGCTCCTGAGCAACCTCTGCGAGCCTGGGAGGACAGAGGATCGTAACCAGTCAGAGACAGATCAAGAAAATTTGAGACAGTTTTAAAATCACCTTAAAATTTTTTTTTCAGAAGAATCCACAGGAAGGCGCACCATCAAAAGAAAGTTTGTGCTCAACACCAGAAATGACGTGATATGACACAACTGTTTGCTTTTATTAAGTTCATGGTGGTGAAAGAAAAAAAAAAGAACAGATTTATGACACAAACATTTGTTCAAATGCCAACTAGGTACGACAACTACACAAGGGAGAGACAATGATTCTTAAAGCCTACTCCCTGCACACAACACGTTCTGAGTCTACTGAGGAGGGGGCACACACCAGAAGACACTCCTGTCAGGTTGCGATAAATCCTGCATGAAAAAACGAGTTATGGGATCGCAGAAGAGGAATTCGTTATTTTAAGAGGGCAAGGCTATTTTCAAGGAAGTGAAGGTATTTTAAGGTAGGTTTTGAAGTGGGTAAAGGATGCTCCAGGGAAGAGGGGCTTTAAAGGTGTTACAGGCCAGTGCGCTTGCGTGGATGTGCCAGTGTGAGAGGTGCTTAGTGAGTCCCAGGTATTCAGATGTTGCCGGGTCTGGTGGGTGCAGCAGCCGGGAGCTGGCTGGCTTTACACATGAGCTGCCTTACACAAAGATGAACGCGAATTGATGTTGCCTGGGGAGGGAGGGTGGGGATGACCCAGAACACAGAGATGCTAGCTTTGCAGAGAAGGAGGAGGTGGCTGTTTCCCGGAGCAGGTGAGTCTGGGTGGTGCCGGGATAAGTCTGGAGAAGAACAGACAGCACATTCTGAGAAACGTGCCCTGCGTGCACCTGCGTGCACCTGCGTGCTTTCTGTGTGGTGAGATGCGCGGTCGCTGGCTAATTAACAAACGACTGCAAAGGTGGTTAGACTTAAGAAGCCTCAAGTCATGGAATGAAGGCACCGTTTTTGGATGTGAGATATCTGGAGCGAAGTGAGGAACATCACAGGTGGTTTTTTGTTTTTTGTTTTTTTAAATGTATGTGGTGCAGGCTCTCACCACACAGCTCAGACTTCTAGTGATCCTCCTGTTTTCAGCCTCCCCAGCACTGGGATTACAGGTGTGCGCCACCATGCCTGGTCTTGGTGGCAGGCTCAGCTCACCCGAGAGCAGGGTAAGCGCAGCACGTGGTGCCAGGGATCGAACCCCGATCCCTGTGCTTGCCTAAGCAGGTGTTTAGTCCTCTGAGCTATCTTGCTGGCCCTAAGAACACCAGTTTTCAACACACACACACACACACACACACACACACACAAATGGGTCATAAAATAATTGCGCTCAGGAAGTTAGCATATGAAGCCGGCGGAAGACGTCTCTGGCCACGTTTTGTACAACATACTGATAGTTACATCCTCATCTTTTCTCACATGTGTTGTCTTCTCACTGTTACAGAATTTCACAGCCAGCCCTTGTAACAATGGTTTATTTCTAGTTCTCTTGAAGTTCCTGGCAATGCCTGTTGCCCCAGGTTACTAATTCCATGCATCCTCCTCCTGGTTTCTCACTCCCATCCACAGGCTCTGCAGGCCAGGGCTCGAGCCAATCACACTGTACTGTTCCCTTAGCCAGTGGGATAACTTCACAAAGAAGACAGCAGGAAAGTGTAGCCTTGGGGAAAAGAAGCTCTTGAACAAAGACAAAGCCTTGTTCAGAGTAGACAAGACAGGCTGCAGTGCCTGTAGTTGTTCAGCGGAAAAGCTGGTCAGCTCAGAGGAGAACGGGCACTTTGGGAAGACCTTTTTGTAAGGCTGGAAGAACAGGTTGGGGTTAGACTGTCTTTACACTCTACTTAGGACTCTCACTCTACGGGAAACATGGAGCCAGGGAGCATGCTCGTGAGCTGCTGGAAACTGTGATGTGTGGCTTAGGCTCTCTGGAAGACTGAACTAAACACAAGCGTAAGCTTTCCCCAATTTTCCCTAGGAATACAAGTCTTGTGCACCATCTGCTTTCTGTGAGAAGAGAGGGGAGTATATAGTACCCATGGCCTCTTCTTGGGTGACTGTCTTTTTTCTGGGATTTTAGGCAAGTGAGTAAATGTTTATTTTCATGGATTTTTCTCTTTGCTGAAGAATTCTGTGCCTCGTTTGTTGTGCTCCATTCTCCAGTAGCCATCTAATTCCCATGAGCTAATCTCATTCATTAAAAAAAATAAAAAAAAAAACCCTTTTCTTTATTTATTTGGTACAGGGTCTCGCTATGTAGCTTAGACTCATAGTGATCCTCCTGTCTCAGCCTCTCCAGCACTGGGATTACAGGTGTGCACCTCCAACTTGGTTTCGGGGTAGCACAGCATGCCTGGGGTACCAGGGCAAGCATGGCATGTGGTACTGGAGATTAAGCCTGGCTACTTGAGCTTGCCAGGCAGGCGCTCAGACTGCTGAGTTATCTCCCCAGCCCTTAATCTCATTCTTGAGTAAAACAAGGGCTTGATTCTGGAGGAGGCTTTGAGTCTCACACCAGGATTTCTGGCCCTACAGCTAAGAAGAGACAGTAATGGGAGCACAAGCTATCAAAAATGGCTCCAACAGAACAGTCACATATGTGGTGGTATCAGAGCCCACGTCTTCAAAGGGAAATATTTTGAAAAATTTCACTGTTTTCTGGCAAGAGCTACAAATCTTGATGTTTCAGTCATTTATAAAAGTAAAAAAAAAAAAAGACTAACAACTTTAAATCTCAACTATTTATTTATTAATGCCAATGAATGAGTTGAATTCTACTGTAATTCACCATAGGGAGATTAAAGGACACCTAGGAGCTACAAATAAGCCATTATGATCAGTTTAGAGTGATTGAACACGTGAGCCATGATTAATAATGAATCAGAAGTAAAGCTATGAATGATAGCAGACAGAAAGGACACATTCGGTTACAAGTTCTCATCAGGAAAGTATAAGTTGATGTTGATTCAATGTTGCCATGGGTAGTAAGACAGAAAATAAATGATCTTTTATGCCGTGCATTTTAGTTGATCAGATTTAGTTTGATAATGTATAACACATTTACATCACCTTAGTGCAGGAGGTGTGCAGGTAGATATTCTTTTTTAATGCTTCATTCGAAACAATGAACATTTACGTACTTTGTGTTTTTAATGTCGTTATAAGCAAAATAGGAAAAGCTCCCTACATTTTTGACTTTTTTGGGGGAAAGAGAGGCTTTTCAGTTTTGCTTATATTTGAGTCCACAGACTAGTGTTTTGATCTGTGTGAAAACATTTCTACACTCATATCTTGGGCGCATATTTTCTTTATTACATAGAAAATACTCTACTTCACAGAGAAACAGAAGCTAAGCTGAATTGATTTTATAAGCTGCAATAAGTGCAGCGCCCAGAAACAAATGCAAATGGAATGAACAGTTGCAACCGTATGTTTCACACAGGCTAGTCACGTTTTCTCTAAACCTTAAGATGATTTTTAAAGCCTGTTCTGTTAACGTATGTGCGTAATTTTGCTACCTTAAAGATTTAGAAACCTATGCACTGTCACAGTCCTCAGTGTCTTAATGTGCAACATCTTCACGCCTGCACGCTGAACACAGACACTGAACTATTTTCTACCAACAAAGGAATCTGAGAGGGAGCGTGAATTTCTCATTGCATGTTCAAGCTGTCCTATGTTAGCTCCTTACATAAAGGCCAAGTGGAAGAAAGTCGAGTCCTCTGAAAGTGAAGAAAAGATGTCGTTTTGTTTGACCCTTTATTGCCCAATTCTGGTCTCTCAAAATACAAGCATGCCTTGTGCTTAGTGAATATGTGCCCTGTGCTTACTGAATGAATGCTAATGTCTTAATTAAACCCTAATAGAGAGGCACACTACAGTCCTCACTTAAACTAGGCACAAAATTAGCGGGGTGGGATGGGGGGTGGGGGAAAAGTGGGACATGGTACACTCTTCAACAGAGGATGGGAGCCGCTCTATCAAGGACATCTTGGGACCAAAGTTCATCAGACTGATCTTTTCCTCCAAAGGCCCTCAAGAAAAAAATTGCCTGCCTTTCCCACCCACTGATGTAAGTTTGTGGTTGTAAGTCAATCATAAAAATATTATTGACAGATTGTGGCAATCTGAAAGAGTCACTTCAAGGCTCATCTATTTTCATATGCACCCCTTTGCACAGGCAGGAAGGTAGAACGGGCCCCACATTTTCACACTAGACTGCCTTAAGGTGAAGTTAACACTTTGTCCTTTGGCATTTATCTACATGTTCACAATGTTCTGGTGTCAGTGAGGGTACTGTTCACATAGACAGGTCAGGTTCATGTGGATTTAGTACTTGTCCTATCTGTTTTCTGGAAGGACCTTCTTGGAGTCCAATTTCTTATATAAAGAGAAAAACCAATGTTGGTGGAAAAGAAAGAGGAGGAAAGGGAGAAAGAAGAAGAAGGCGCACAATGCACTTGGTACAGCATCCTTCCTGTTGGAGCGCTTCCATCTGGCTCTGTAGCAAGTGGGTGAGACGCAACTGTCTTCTTGGGGAGAAGTGAACATCAGCAACCTCAGCAAATGACCAAAGATGGGCTCCGGTGGCGGAGTTAATGTGATCAATTAACAATGTTTAAAGAAAAATTGTGTTTACCCAGCTGTTGGCCTCATCAGGGAGAAAAAAAGAAAACCTATGGTAACCATTTTAGAAAAGAGCTTAATTAGCTCTGATTCTCACATAGCATGTAAGAGTTCTACATTCAAGGTATTCACAAGATATTCGTTGGCAAGAACTCTGGTGATTTAGTAATCCCTTCATGGGTTTTTAATTTTTGGAAACTGGCTCAGAGAATGATGTGTTCAAGGTCACCCAGACAGAAAAGTTGAGACTAAATCCTGGGACTTCTGAGTTCTGATATGCTATTTTTCTTCTAATACGCTATTTTTTCTTTCACCTTTTCATTCTTTTAAAATCTTTTATTTATTTATTTGGCACAGGGTCTCACTAAGCAGCTCAGACTCCTAGTGATCCTCCTGTCTCAGCCTTCCTGCCCTGGGATTACAGGTGTGCACCACCACACCATGTTTTGGAGGCCGTCACAGCCTGCCTGGGATTCTGGAGATCCAACCCAGTCCTTGTGCTTGCCAGGCAGGCGCTCAAACCACTGAGCTATCTCCCTGGCCTATGCTACTTTTTCTACTGCAAATCATAGTTTTTGAGACTAATACTTTGAATTGAATGACAATGTAATTCAGCTATTTCTTTGGGGTTAGCTCCCTCTTAAGATAGATGATTTTTTTTTTTTGGAAAAAACATCTTGACCTTCCTGTTTCCATATGTTTAAGATGCTATT
>NDGN011330308.1:19799-35948 GCA_002564285.1 Tympanoctomys barrerae
ATTTTCTTTCTTTTTAACATCTAGTAATGCTTTTTGAGAGGCAAATTTACTGTATCAATTTTGAAAGGTAAGAGTTAGGTCAGTGCTCTTTGTACCCAAATTGTCTTCGCCATCCTGCTGTTGAATAAGATTTTGGTCTGGTTACATTGACACTGAAGTTTCTTCCACTTAATGTAAAATTTATGACTTGACCTTAATGTTGCATAAGAGTACAGGCCCTGGGGTCAGTTGGCCTGAGCTATGAACCCAGCCTATCCCTTCCTAGCAGTAGATGCTGGGATGGATATTTGCACTTCTCGGCATTTCAGTCTTCTAGTCTCTAGAATGAGAATAATAAGTCTGTTCTCAAAGGGTTGTTTGAGTTGAAAGTAAAAGAGCCGGTGTGCATGTAGTACTTAGTCACTGATGCATAGGAAGCATATCATACTGTGACTGCACAAGCGATTAACTCTAATTACTAGAAAAAAATTGAAAAATAATTTTATATCATTGTTATTTATATGAGCAATGGAAACTTAGCTTTACAAGACTCTGAGACTATGAAATTTCATCACTGAATCTGATTAGGCCTTTTTACACAAAATCTTCTGCTTGAATAATGTTATGTAGCAAAAATGACTAAGTTTTACATATTGGGGAAATGTATCAATATGAGCCAGTCTGGCATTTTGAGAATTTGTTTATTGAGGGAAAAAACAAAAACAAAAACAAAACAAAAAAAAAAACGTAACTCAAGCACATTCAGTAATGTGGCTTTCATTCCCAAGCACAAATCAGTAATGCATATCCTCGCTACGCCCCTCCTACACTCAAGGTTTAGGACAACTTTGCTTTATGTATTATACATGTTCAGTACACATTTAGAATTTTGAAATGCAGTGTACAAAATGAGCATGTCTACAGGTGTATGTTCCCAAAGTATTTTTCCAGTATAAAATAGTAAATCTCTGCTATAGACCACTGCACTTCATGGTCTAGTATGCTTCTTGCATGAAAACCAGCAAGCAAATCATTCAATGTGATGACAACACACTTATACCACGTACTGTGTGACGCCCCTTCACGCCAGGGGAGCTCCTGCCCACTCTTAGTCTAGACTTCACCGTGCCTTGGATTCCCTCACCAGAAAGAGATATTTCTTTGTGTATTTCCGATGATACCAGCATCCTCAGTCTCGCCTTGCACAATACAGTTTTTATGCTCACCTTCTCATCCTATCACAAATGTTTATTAAACATGATGACTTATAATAAAGAGACTATGGCCTCTCTCACCTGGGAAGGCCACAGCAGCAGGGGATTTTTTTGCAGCTCGGTTGGATCACTGTCCTGTGACCTCTACTGCTAAAAGGCTCTCCCCAGGGAGACTACAGGAGACACCAGCTATGCAAATTCGCTATGCAAATCAGTCCTGGTGTTCCCTGTCAGCGGCAAAACCTACAGGACCCGTGTGTGACCCACAGGCGGCTTCTGTGCTCCACACCTGGTTAGGTGGAGACCTTGAGTAGTCTGCTGTGGTAGTGTTTGTTACTCATAAACTCTGTTTCCTAATGGGGTGCATGAAAATCATTTGCTACTCTCCCTTTCTAAAGGAGGCACTGAGCATGTTGGCTGAATGGGTTGTGTGCTGTAGGGAGAAGTGTATCCTCATAGGCAGAAACAGACATTTACATTCATTACTCTTCACATTAGGTTGGTTATTAGGTATTAAGTAAAATACATTGCTTTCATTTTAGTACAGATACAAAAGAGAAAAAATGTGTTTATTAGCTAGTGAAAAATAGTGTTTGATCAATTTTGCATGCTTGTGTGTGTGTGCATGTGTGTGTGTATGTATATTATATATATATTTATTTATTTTTTATTTTTTATTTTTTTGCCAGCTCAGCCAGCCCTGAGGGCGTGGCTGGCGTGGCATGGTGTGCATGGGACCCCTTAGCCTAAGCTTGCCTAAGCAGGTGCTTTAGACTGCTGACCTATCTTGCCTGCCCTGCATGCCTATATTTTGTAACCTGAACAACTACTTTGAAAATAACTATATGTAATATAGTAATTATTGGTAATTTCCTATCATCCTATTTTGAAATTCTGCATCATTTCTATTGTGTGTGTGTGTGTGTGTGTTTTCTTTTTAAAATACAAAAGGGAGAAAGATGTACTGGAAAACTGGAGCGGTATTGAGGTAGCCCACAAATATTACTGAATTACTTTTTTATGTTTTAAAGAGAATAAAACAATAGCAAAAATAACATTAGAAATGACACAGACTTTCACTAAACAATAGGAATTCAACAATGGTTGTGTTGCATAATGTTCTCTTCAAATTAGTTGTCTAGATTATCAGATATAAGCAGCAAAATTGCTTTAAAAAGTTATAAGAAATTAAAAAGGAGAAAAAAAAATTAATGGATCCTTTCAGTAGACCAGCAGAAATCAGTAGTACATTATTCCAGCTATCCTGTACACATACCTAAATATATTTTCCCTTCCTTCTTTTCTTCTTTGTCCTTCTCCTCAGTTGTTCCTTCCCTTTGAACAAAGTCTTTCCCTTTCACAGTATCTACTGTATCTTTCAGATTTTATTTACTTTGTCAGGTTCTTACACTAGTGAGACAATACGATGTTTGCACATGTAAGTGTGATTTATTTCACTTATGAGCAAAATAAATTGAAATAAATCTAATTACATCCATTTACTTCTAAGAGCCTCAGGCTTATCTTTTTTATAGCTGAATAATACTCTATTGTGTAAAAGTACCACATTGTTTTTATCCATTCCTTGGTTGATGGGCATTTGCATTGTTTCCAAGATTTAGCTATGACAAAATGTGCTGCTGTGAACATGGGTGCACATATATCACTGTCTATGATGCTTTCAATTCTTTTGGAAAAATATCCCGAAGGGGGACAGGTGGGTCGAATGGGACCACTAATCTTAGTTTTTTAAGGAGTCTCCACACTGATTTCCAGAGTGGTTGTACCAGTCTGCAGTCCCACTGGTGGGGCAAAAGAGACTCCATTTTAAAGGAGGGTCACTTAAAATCACTTAAACTATAGATAAACTCGTTCTCTCATCCCATTCCATGCAGCTAATCATAAACTCACTTTGAGAAAACCAGGGTCACAAAATAGGAACAAACAGTTAGGACAACTTGGGGAGTAGGACAAACATTAAGCCACACTGCCCCACGACAGGTAGATGGCTAAAGTGTTCGAGAAAGGTAAAGTCTTGTAAAATCCCTGAAACTGAGGTAATGTGGTTACTGGGGAAACCTGAAAAGTGTACACCCTAAAAGCAAAGTTCAGGTGGGTGCCAACAACTTCGGGAGGCTTGACCCAAAGTCAGGGTGTCAGACAGTCTCGAGCTCACAATAAAAGCTTTCCTGCTCATTTGCACTTGGTCCCTTTTGTGGGGGCTTATTGTTACCCGCTGTCATCTGCTGCTGCACCACCAACAGCACAGAGGGTTCCCTGTTCCCCACAGCCCCTCCAGCATTGTTCTTAGTCGACTTCTTGATGATAGCCCTTCTTTCTGGGCTGACACGGAATGTCAGTTTTGTTTCAATTTGCATTTCCTGAATGATCTATGATGTTGAACATTTTTTCATATATGTATTTGCCATTTGTATTTCTTAATCTGAAAAGTGTGTGTTCATCTCAGATGCCCATTTCTGGATTGGGTCTTTGAATTTGGGGGCCTGATTTTTTAAATTTTTTATGTGGCCATCTTGATAGGGAGGCCACTGCAATGCACATGACAACAACGATGTATAACATTTCCGTCCCACTTCCTACTATGTACATGTGCATATATGCTAGTGGATTTATCCTAAACATAAAAGAGAGACTACATTTATGGAGGTGGCCCAAAGCGCCTGCTGACTGTCGTGTCACCAGTATCATTTCCTTCCATATCTGCTGGGCTCAGATTCCTCAGGTTCTATATTCCTCAAAAGGAGAATCATCTTGCGCTTGCTGTCCCCTGGCTAGATATGGCCCTCTGTGGGTGATGGCTAATTTTATGTCAACTTGGCTGGGCCATGGTGCACAGGTATATGGACAAATGCTATTAGGGATGCTTCTCTGAGGGCGTTTTGGATGAGATTTAACATTTAAACCTGACTATTTTGAGCAAAGCAAATTACCTTCCCTAATGTGGGTGGGCCCCATCCAATCAGCTTAAAACGAGGCCAGCACACAAGTCTGACCTCTTGGCAGTAAGGAGAATGCTGCCAGCACACAGCGACACAGCACGAGGATCTGACAGCAGACTTTGAACTTGCCAGCCTTTGTAATTGCAAAGACCAGCTCCTTAAACAGACCTCTGCGTGTACGTGCACAGCCAACTGGTCCTAGTTCTTTGGAGAACGCTGACTAGCAGAGTGACCAGCTGAAACCCAACTGGCTGCTGTCTTCTGTCTCTGCCGCGCTCGCCTCGAGCACCAGCACTCCTGCCTTTGGGCTCCTTTCTCCTGTGCTTCTCCCTGTTTTCCTGCTGTGTGTCCCACTTCCTAGTCCCCTTCCTTCCATGTCCAGGAAAAACCCCAGAGAGCTCGCGTGGCTTTAGCACACAGCTTTCCTTGTCTCCTCATCTCTCCCTCTAATCAAATCATGCATATTCCTACGTTGACAGTGTTGCTAGAGCCTGGACCGCAGACCACTCCAGACACCTTTCCAAGTCCTCAAAGATAAAAATACCCCTGCCCTCGTGGAGCTCATACTCTCACGGACATAAAAATAACCAGAGTGTAGGTGGATAAACGAAATAGTGAGAAGTCCAACATGAGCAAGGTGACAAGGACTCAGGTGAGTGGGAAAGAAAGGGCGTGGCTCCAAGCAGAGCACTCAGGACAGGCATCAGTGTGAAGATGTCACTGGGGTGAGATGGGGCGTGAGGGGATGGCACAGACCTCGGCGCAATCGCTGGAGCCAGGTCAGCAGCGAGTGGGAAGGTCCTCTCGCAGCTCATTCTGGCTGCTGTAACAGCACACTGCAGATGGGATGACCTAAGACAACAAGCCTTCAGTGTCACGGTTCTGGGGTCTGGGAAGCCCAAGGCCATGGTACTGGGGGAGGAAGGGCCTGCTTCCTCGCAGATGGCTGCCCTCTCGCTGTTACTTCGCCTGATGGAGGGAGAGTCTCTGGGTTGTGAGTTTCTTTGTTTTAGAGCTCAGGTCATTCTTCCAAGGCTCTGTCTCTTGACATCATCTCTCTGGGGTTTGACAGGACTTCAACACTTGAACAGGAGAGGTGGAGAATGAACTTTCAGACCATGGCAGGCCCCAGGAAGGGATGCTTGTGGAACAGCGAAAAGGCCAGTGTGGCTGGGGCTGAGTCACTGTCTCAGGTACGTGCTCCTGTGACTCCCAGTCTGCCCATCTCACTGCTGGAAACTCAAGGCAGGCTCCAGTCCTCCCTCAGCCATGATCCTAAGCAGATCGTCCAAGTGTTTCTTAGACCTTGTCTTGCCTTACCTCTATCTATTTCCTCTATTCACAATGTACTTGCAGAAACGCAGATGCACAGGCCAGCATTCCTCCAGGGCTGCCCATGACCCATGGGCCGGTCCATGAGCTTGAGCACTCTCCCACCCGGCCCTAGCCCACTGCTGCAGTGTCATCTGCTCCATCCTCGGCGCAGAGCCGGGGGGGAGGGGGGCACACTGTGCGGCTCTGAGCACATGGAGTTATCTCTGATCCTGGGGTTTGTGAGTGCTGCTTCCTCTTTGGGAAACACCTTCTCCATCTCCCCTCATCATGTACTGCAATCCTCCCATTGCTGAGAAGGCCGGCCAGCTGGTTCTCCTTTCCTTGTGCAGCATCGCCTTCCACACACCTTCTGACCCTCCTTGGTTTACCTTCCTCCACAGCGTGCTTCCCCCTGCGCTGCAGCATCTCTCCAGCCTCCTGCCGTGCCAAGTCCTCACTGTCTCCTCATTGTGTGGGCTTCCCTGAGATGGGATCATGCTTTTTATTTTTTTGAAATCTCCCAGCATCTAGCACCTCACTTGATACATAGGAGGTGCTGCAAAATGTTTGTGGAATGAATGAATAAATACACAAAAAAAATCCCTTAGTGGAAAGCTGTGGATTGCAGAGGCAAAGGAGAGAGGGGAAAACCCCAGAAGCTGTGCATGACCTCCTCTCAAGAATTTCAGAGAGGAGCACGTCTGTAGCTCCCAGGCAGCCGTCCAGAGGGGTGCTGGAGTGCTTTTGTTGCTGCTGCCTCTATGAGTTAGGATGAGTTTGGGATCAACTGGATTACCCTAATCCTCCTTTAGAGCCATGACAATATACCTCATCTCCAGAAGAGACTACTGAGGCACCCGATCTCTTTTGTCCTTTTCACCCACACAGTGTGAGACTGTCTCCACACAAAGCAATCTCCTTGGTTTCACAGACAAGGAGAATGTAATCCATTTCCTACATGTGACAACAAAAGAAAATCTAAAATGGCATAAAAATGTAATGGTAATATCAAACAGACAGGAAGGAGCAGAATCAAAATGAAATATGACCAAATGCAATTGGCAGATAACAGCGGGAGAAAGGTGGCTGTCATCTTCATTTCTTTCATACACTTCTTAAAGAAAATTATGTCATTGAGAATATAAATCAGTTTCTTTCTGGATGTTACTTCTCAACACTTCTGCCATTTGTGGGCGGTGAAACAGTTTCCGTGTCCCCCAAGTTTGAAGCTGCCTGTGGATTTCACTTGGGGGTTTAATTTGTAGAGCTCTTAATGGGGCAGAGTCCCTAAACACCTCCAGCTGACAGTCTTCTCCTTTTGTCTCCGATCAAACCCTTGATTAAAACGCATTGCACATTGATTGATTAATAAACATGTTTCAGTGGCTCTGGTACTCAGCATCTAGAGGGGAGCAGCCCAGCTTAGATCCCCAACCCTGCAATTGTAGGCAGAGCACCCCCCAGCCCGAGGGGGCTGCAGGCGCGATGCCAAGTGTGGGCCGCACATGGAACGGGAACACTGGTGTTAGGTGTGGGCTGCTGGGAACGTCCCAAGAGCGGCTTGCCTCATGCTACAGACGAGGAATCCAGCTGTCTGGAGGTGGAAGAATCTATGGATGGAGCACACTGCAGAGACAGAGCTTCAAAATCTTCTGCAGGATGCACTCATTAGGAAAGCAACCTCACAACAGAAATGTGCTGAGCACAAAGCCCAGGAGCACGGAAGCTCTGGGGGTCAGTCTGCAGCTGTGGGGACAAGGGCTTTTTCAGCTTCTCCGAAACACTGATGACAGGACTAACTGCCCTTTGAGGACAAAGCCAAATACAACCAACTGCCCCAAATAAGCTCATCACCTTTGTATAGGAGCTGAGGAGTCTGGGCAGAGCTGAAGTCACTGGCAGGAAATCTGTGGAGTGGGATGGCCTGGCTGACACCACGCGTTGCCCAAGACCTCGGCCAGCAGGATATGTGCTCAGCACAGAGTGTGTGTGTGTGTGCATGCGTGCATGCGTGTGTGTGCACATTCCTATGATGTGTTACTACTCATCCAATGTCTTACCGGCTAAGGTGTGGCACAGGAAAGACCATACCTGAGCCAAAGGCTGAGGCAGGGCCCCAGTGCGAACTCCGTAGGTCTCTGTCACTCTGTGGGCTGCCTAAGGCACCCTTCTTGTTTCTCTCTTATGAAATTCTGTTTTGTAGGAGAAAACAGGGGTTCTGGGGATACTAGGAGCAGGCATGAGTGCTGGGGAGAGATGGAACACAGATGCCTGTGCACAAAGCCCGTCTCCTGGGCTCCCGGAGCCACCTCCGCAGGTGCCGAGGGAGCTGGTTCTCTTGCCAAGCAGCTTTGGGCCTGCCCCAACCCCTGCAGGGTGTCCCCAAAGATATTCAGACTGCAAGCACCAGGAGGACACCCAGGTAACAGAGGGACCCAGGCCTAGGTGGAGCTGTGCCCTGCGGCTGTGGCTGGGGACGTGTCTGCTTGTCTCCCAGTTCTGGTGAATAGTAAAAGAACAAAAATCCTAGAATGTAAGAAGTTTTCTGAAACTAATTAAATTTTTCTAACATTTGTTCTTTGAGCTATATAGGTACATATTGCCCAAAATTGATTGCACAGGCATTCACATAAGTAAGCACAAACATCATTTTGCCAACCCTTGCCTTGTGGAAGGTCTTGGGCTTCACAACAGAAGGAAACCATACTTGCCTGCCAATTTGGTCAGCCTACCACTCCTTGAATTTACCTCTTTTGAGCCACATGTTCTACAAAATCAGGACCACAAAACCTTCATACGAAGAGCACATGATAGAATATGCTCAAGTGTCCTGAAAAACCAGAGTTCTTCCTTGCCAGTGGTAGGGCCTGCCTGCCTGCCCTTTTCACTTTGGACACAGTAGCTGGGGAGGATGCTCTAGACTCAGCCCTAGCTCAGTCTCCAGGGACTCCAAGGGACCTTGTGCCTTGGTTTATCTGTCACAGGAGGGGAGGAATGTAACGAGGGTGTATCCTTCACAGCAATATTCAGTGAAAAGTCAGCAACTTAATTCATTAAAAGTGCTTAGAAGAGGCACAGCACAGGGACAAGGCCAGATATGAGTGCTCGCTGTGGTTGGGACTTTGGCTCAGCGAACAAGGTTGATTCTGAGCTGCAAGTTTCCGTAGCAGGGGAGGAGTCCATTAGTATTTGTCCTCAGTCATGGGTCAGGGGGACAGGATCAGCAGATCTGGGCCAGTAAAGATGGTGGTCCCAGAGGCGTAACAGATGGAGGAGAACCACATGGAAGAGAAGAGCTTTGGGAGTAGTCAGAAGAGCTTTTGGCCTGTTTCCTCCTCCTTTCTTGATCTCTCTCTCTCTCTCTCTCTCTCTCTCTCTCTCTCTCTCTCCCTCTCCTTGTTTTCTTTCTCATCAAAATGAGCCACCAAATTTAAGAGACCCTGGGAAGAGATGTGAGGGCAGCTGGGAGTCCAGCTGGGCGCGGATGAGGAACCAGGCTAAGCCTGCCTGCTGTCCTGTCCGTCCGCTCGAACTTCTCCAATTAGCTACCAGTGAGGCACAAGCCCTGAGCTGCACCACACTATCTGCCGCTCACACCTATGTGGCCAGTGCGGCCGGACACTGGGCCTGGTGTCCATCTCGCCCTTCTGTGTGGTGCCCACCAAGAGGCAGGACCACAGCAACAGAGCTCCTTTGTGCTGCACTCAGTGCTGTGCCAGGCGCTGACGGGGCCTACAAAATGCTTTTCCATGATGATAACAAGAAAAGTCCCTTGTGGGTGACTCTGCAAGAGAAGACATACTCTGTGCCGGCCTGCGTCACTTCTTTGATTATTCAGACTTGAAGTAGGGGCAGGGAAGGTGTCACTATTTCATTTTGCCCTTTTTCATCTAATCAAAATTTCCTCCCACTTCTTTGCATTGAGTCTACATCTTTTTCTCTTTTACAAATTTGCCTCAAAGATATCTTTTTTTTTTTCCTCATTTTATCTCAAGAATGACTTTAATGGTCTGTCCATAATTTAACCTCTTCCTCCTGTAATGTAAGTGGCCTAGAAGGCTTCATATAGCTTATATTGTTTGAATTTCAAATTGCTTTTAAAAAAGTAAATCAATTCTATCTTGGCAAGACATGATTAAATTCTTCCCATACAAGTGTGTTGCCCAGAATTTTCTCTCTCCCATCATAAAGCATTTATTTAAAAATAATTCTGATACTTAAAATCTTAGTACTGTGTTGCCTATTAATGCACTAATATAATTCTTACAGTACAAAAGAATGTATGGATATAAAATGGGAAAAAATGTGATAGATATAATCTGCATTGAACCAACAGAGGAAACAAAGAGGAAGATAAAGAGACATGCACAAATCTCAAAGGAATGAGTGGCCTAGCTCAGATTAGAATTGACATCTTCTGATCATTACCCAAGTTTCCCAGTCAGGTCACCAAAGGCCACACTAGAAAAATTGTGAGCAGCTGAGAGTGCAAAGACATTTAAAATGCTCATATTTGACAAATACATTTTTTCCATAGAAGATTTTCAAGAAGCACATTTTAAAGAAGCTGTTGTTTTTTAAACCACACTCTTTATCCACATTTAAATTCTGTACCATGTTCCATCTAAATTAAGATAAATGAATTTATCTCGATAATGGGAACAAATTACTGCAATTTAAGCAATTTAAAGCCTAATCATTTTACCAATGATATTGAATGTGGTGTAGCTTTCACTGCAGTCCCCCCTCCCCAAATTCATATATTGTCACATGTCTTGGGGCTTTAGGGATGGAGTTTAGTATTTAACGAGTAACAAGTCCTGTAATATTTCAATTCTAAATAGAGCTAGGAAATCGAGGACGTTCACAATGAATATAGATGAAAACAGTGAAATAGCTCTGCTGAGCACCTAAAAGCTAATCATGTACCCTTTTAGTTAAATCCGTGACACTGTAGCCCAATTATGCCATTAGTTCAGACATAAGCAAAGACAGAATAACAAACTAGTATGGGATGAACTGGTGCCCCCTCCCCCAATGTACTGTTGAAGGCCCAACATCAGTAGCTCTGATGGAAACTGTATTTGGTAATAGGGCCTTAAAAGAGGTAATTAAGTTAAAATCAGGTCATTAGGGAGGGCCTCCCCTCCCCTAAGCATGGATTGGTCCTCACAAGAGCAGGAAGGCCAGAGACATCCCAGAGGGAGGCTGACCCTGGGCAGACACAGCAAGGAGGTGGCCACGTGCAAGCCAAGGAGAGGCCTCAGGACACACAGCCCGGCCAACACCTGTTTTCTTTTTGGACTTACTTAATTTTCTTTACAGCTTTTTTTTTTTTTTAAACATTTCAGAGAATTGTACAATCACATTTCTTATTTTCTGAACTGCAAACAGTTACCTTCAATAGAAATACTGTTTTTTAAAATTAACAAATTAGGCACATCCAAAATGCAATAATTGCACACATGAGAATTAATTCAGAAAGTATAATTTACTAGGATGCATGCTAAGAATTTAGGAATAGCCAGACAGGAGAAATCTGATCAAATTTAGTAACCACAATTGATATATCCAAAGTCAGAACTGTCTAAACTCCCAAACCAGAATCATGAAAGTTAGTTATAGCCCCCTGGACAAAAAAGTGCTGGCTCACACCTGTCCTAGTGGATCTAAGAGCCAGGAGCCCAAACACTAGACCACCTCCCTGAACTGTGACTGGGTAAACAGTAAGCATCTCAGCTTCTCTAATAGCCAGATACCAAACTTGTATACCACTAGATGTACAGAAAGACTAAGTGTTCATGAACATAAAAAACAAGTAGTCATTAGGTATGTGAGTCTTCCCAAAGCTCATCATTTGTTCCTAAAATCTCAAATGGGCAACCTGTACCACAGAGTGACAGACAGTAGTGTGTGCATGTGTGTGTGTACAGTAATAGACACAAATGTTCACCAACATCTCTACCTTGGACGTCCGGCTTCCCGAATGATGCAGTGAGTTACCGCAGTTCAAGGCCCTTAGTCTGTGGTTCTTTGCTTGGTGGTTCCTGCAAATGAACGCACTTAACGAACCTAACACTTGTTTCCTCCCTCTTGCTTCTATGACTGTTTACCACAGATGAGCTACTCCTCAATGTACTTGTAACTCAAAGATGAGCACACCGGAAGGAAGACTCAGGATAAGCTGAGAGGATCGACTTCACCTTCCCACGAAATGCCACTTGCCCCTGCCTGAAAAACTCATCCTGTTCCTCCAGGCAGAAGCTAGGATTTTCTTCTCCAGTGGCTTCAGCTTCTGGGGGTGGTAGCTGTACAGCACGTTACAAGTCACTCGGCCCAGCACGCACCACACCATGCTGGACGTGTGGACACTGCTCACCTCTTCACAGGTTTGTGCATGCATTCAAAAGACAGACTCATCTCTAGAGCCCAGGACTTGACAGGAAGGAGCTGCTCATCAAGTGTTTGTTGAATGAATAAGTGAAATAATGACTGGCTGAATGAATAAATGAAATAAAAGCTCTCCACTCCCCTTAAAACAAGCCTGTAAATAATTAAGTCTTAGCACAAGTTCTAAGGAAAGTCATATTTACTGGCTGAGGAAGAAATGCATTAAGTGATACAAAGCTAAAAGGCAGTAAAATCAGTGGAAAGAAAGTGTGTACTGTTGAGTTATTTTTTAACAGAGAAGAAAGTAGTGAGGATGAGAAAATAGAAAAAGTAGAAGCAGAGACCTTTACAATCCAAAAAGGCTGTATTTTGTCACAGACTTTGCTAGACAAATGCTCATGCGAGGGAAGGAATCACAGAGCACTTGCCATGACTCAGGCCCTAGAGCATCCAATTTAAAAGCAGGGCCCTCATCATAAAATTCAGCAACTGAATACTCAAAGAATACACCGTGTGCAGTTGAAAAAAATATAGGCAAGAGTCCTGAGGGAAGCCTAAGTGCTCACCAGTAAACAGAAGCATGAGAGATAGGAGAAGAAGCAAACAGAAAGAGTGACATGTGCATGCTCTTGTAAGTGGCCCCAAACGCAGGGGCTAATGTGAATGGTTTATGTGTGTGGTGGGGGCAGGGCACTGTAAATCACAAAGCCCCAGAAAGCAGCAGTGGCTTGCTGCTGCTCAAGAGCTGGAGGTGACCTGGGAGCAGTGTGAAGGGACAGCTTTAGAAACTGGCAGCAGCAATGAGGCCTCCTCGTCCACCTCTCCTCACTTGTATTATTGTCCTCAATCAATAATGAGCCTGGCAGGGGCCGCCTGATAGCTCAGCAGACTAGAGTGGCTGCATAGGCAGAGCGCGAGGGCCAGGGTTCGATCCCTGGAGCACCATCCAGCCCCGCCCCCTGGGGCACACTAAGATGGTGATTGAGACTGGACGTGGCGGCGCACGTCTGTAATCCCAGCACTTGGGAGGCTGAAAACAGGAGGATCACTAGGAGTCCAAGCTACATAGTAAGATCCTGTCCTAAATACAGAAAGAAAAAAAAAAAATTAATGAACCTGGCTAGTGTGAGACACCAAATGGGAACTTGGCAGTTTAGGTATAACAAATCAGGCAAAGGAGAAGCCGGCCTCGGTGTGCGTACAACAATGGAAGTGACCGTGGAAATCGTAACTGCGCAAGTTTGCAATATTGTGAGTAATAAAAATCTGTTAACATCTAGAGGGAATAAACCCAAAAGTAATAAGAAGCTGAGCTTTATGAAGGAAAAAAAAAGGCACACCAAATTTGATTGCTTTTCTGATGGAATTACAAGATTACTAGTTTAAGGGAGCGGAGCAGATGTGATATATTTGAATTTTATTAGAGCGTTTGGAGGAACATCTCACACAATTTCCTCCATAAAACTAAGTGACTTTGGCTTGAACATGGTCTGAGGTGCCAATAAATGAAGGGGAACAATATCTTACAATGAGTCTCGCCAAGGGAAGGTGTTTAAGAGGTGACCCTAGGGCTCCTGCTGTTTGCCCTGTGAGAAGCAGTAAGGGTGGCAGACAGGAAACACAAGAATTTATGGACAGAGGATTAGAAACTTGGGTAAAAAATGTGAATTTGGACAAAATGAAAGCTAATGTCTACATATAGACACTTAGGAAAATAAATATATTTGGGAAATATTTTCAGAATTGCAGAGAGAAAAGTAATTAAAGTTAATAATACTGAGAAGGTCCTAGAAGTACTTTGCTATAAATGTGAGCTCTAATACAGACATAAAATAGAGGCTTTAATAACCTAAACCGTGTCCTAACAAAGACACATTACATACCTCACTGAAAATAAATTTTTTAGGTTCACTAAGGGCTGAGTTTTACTCATCTTTGGATTGTATCATGGTAAGATTTAACCTTTAAATTTAGCACTGAAACTTTTCAAACAGTCGAAATGAGCAATCCTGGTGCAAGGACAGGTCACCTGCAGCCCCTCTGAGGCACCGCCTTGCCTTTTGTCTGGCTCTCAGTGAGGTTCAGCTGCACCCCAACTATTTCTGGGTGCAGCCATGACTGATTCCGGAGGCATTCTGAATGCCACTGTGGAGGTCTACAACTGTTGCTGCCTTTAAAAATCTCTTTCTGAACTTCAAAAAGCCCTTCTGCAAATGCTTTGGAGTAGATATGAAAAATAATGATTACATCCCAGACTCATCCACTCTTAAATTCATAGATCTGGAATAAAGTCATAATCTCTGTTATCAAAGTGGTGCAAGGAGGAGCTTGAAGCCTGATGCCGAGCTCAACTGCCTGCTAGGCGGGAGAACCTGGCCCAGGTACTCAACATTTTAGTGCCTCAGTTTCCTCATATAAAAAGAATGTGACATTTGGGTCCACCTTGTGGGATTAAGTGACTCAGTGAATTGATATTATGAGGCACACAATGAGCCTTCTATAACGCTAGCCATTTAAAATAGACTATGCGCAGCTAACAAATTTAAGAGATCAATTTCAGAGAACAAATGCAGCCACTGCCCCACTTACTCATCAAGGACCTTGCTGCAGACCCAAACATGAGCTCCATCTCAGCAGGATCACGTAATCTAGTAGACTGTGTAGTCTAGAAGGAGACACAGGGAGAAGGCTCTACCCCCACTCAGCCGCGTTAGCTTAGGTGTTCTGCGCACAACTGCTCTGTAGCTACAGAGTAAGGGACACCATTTCTATAGCCTTCCTTAAAGCCTTTCAGGGCAAAGCACTGTAAAAGAGAGGGCAACAATTTACAAGGCCACAAAGGGCTGGAAAGGGAGTTTGGTTTTGGCACAATATAAAAATGAGTTAAGGAGAAGGCGCTGCTTGCTATGACTGCAACGTGGCTCCCAACTCCGTCAGAGTTAGCTCCACAGAACAACAGTGGTATCCAGTGGAAAACTCCGCCATCTGTGGTCTGTGGGCCATTTTCTTTATCCTGGACTTCATCAGCCCAGCCACAGAATCAATGGTCTCTGGCGATTTTTCCTCCGTGTAACAGAGACTCCTTTAAAAGGGAAAGACCTGAAGACACGCCCAGCCCTCCTAGCCTGCGTTAAGCCGATTTCCAGCATTCTCCCGTGCTGGGAGCAGACCTGACCCTGGCACCAGTGAACCCCAGAACCACACTTATGTCCACAGGCTTACTTCTTGTTTCCTCAATTATATTCTTTCTGAGTGTATTTTGAAGTTGTTATCAGGACAGGAAAGACGTTTTATGGACTAATGGTCTTCCTGATTTAGCCAAACTAAGGATTGGTTCCCCTCTTGCTTCACCACCGCTGTTAACCTCTAGAAGTGGCAAGTGACCAAGTCTGGCTTGCTGGGATCCATGGAGTCAAGCCTCTGGCTGGCGTCCCCTGTAACATCCTTGTCTCCTTTTAGATCCATCTGTGTCTCTCTGTTCCACAGATGCTAACCTGGGCATAGCCCACGCTATTTTTTCCTGGCATCCTGCCCAATCCCAATATCAGAGGGAAACAGAGGCAGCTTTCCTGTTCCTAGTTTGTCCATCTTCAATCTGCTTTCTTTGCTGTCAGAATAATCCTTCTGCAGAGCTGGTCACAGGCGCTCTCTGTCCGGTGGCTCCTGTGCCCTCCAGGGCAGGCCTCAGTGCAGATCAGATCTGGCACCTTTGGGTCTCTTGGTTCCTTCTCCTACAGACTCCCAGTCTTCCCACACTGTAGCCTGAAGTACTTCCTGCCTTGGGTAGGACTCTACATCTATTCTCCCTCACTTCTCCTGACAGCCAGGCCAGCTCCTGAGAGACACCTCCTTGGCTCCTCCCCCTTTGTGCTTCATTAGTTTCTCTACTGTGGCCTTTATTGTGCCCCGTGGGAAACCAATCACATGTGTGTCAGCAGCGGGAGGCAGGGGCTCTTTTATTCCTCTGTGTTGCCAACTTGGTGCACAGAAGACCTTCAGCTGTCTGCTGGATGAATGGACCCAGACCACATTTGCAAATGTGCCTGCCCTCAAGGCAAATATGTGCCTTGCTTGAAGAAGCCTTGGCTTTGTGAACAGCATGCAGGACTAGAAATGGCTAACAAAAGGCACACAAACTAAACATAGCTCCAACAAGCCGGGAGACAACCTGCCAGCCTGTAGCTCTTAAATTCAGAATCCCTGGCCTAAGGAATATTAAAGTTTGGGTCAACCCCTGTGGAAATGATGAGAAAATGGAGGAAAGGGCCCATACTTCATTACAAGTTAGCAGA
>NDGN011330315.1:0-10968 GCA_002564285.1 Tympanoctomys barrerae
CTGTACCAAATACATTTAAAAAAAAAAAAAAAGTATGAGGCTGAAACTAACCTCAGAGTTGATCCTGGCAATTGAGAAACCTTTGTATTTAATTCCGGGAGGAAAAGATTTGGGTTCCTGCTCCCTCTGCACCCAGGGGTGCTGGGCGGTCAACCCCAGGAGCACTGTGGGAGCAAAGCTCAGATTGAGCCCGGAGGGTCACTCTGAGGCGCGGGCAGCAGGTTAAATTCTGAGGGAACGTATGCCCCGTCTAAATTCATAGTACGGGTGTTTGTGGGACGCTGTTTGCGCCAGGCATTGTGAAGGGCCCAGCCAGAAAACACAAAAGTCTCTTAGTCAGGTGGAAAGAGCTGAATTAAAAGACGAAAGTAAGAAAGCTATTCGGGAATCTAGAGGACGGTGCATCCGGCAGGGGCGTGTTAAGCTTGGAGCATGCCAGGAAAGAGAGAACTGTAGAGCGCAGAGAGGGGGCGAGCACGGCAGATGAGGAAGTAGAGCAAAAGATAGGGCCTCCACAGGTTTGAAGAAAGAGGAGGGGCCCCCATAAGACCCACCCTTTGGCCCTCCATGGCCCGCAAGTGGCTCCGCTCCCGCGTCAGATCCAGGTTGCCAAGGAGACTCGGCCCCGCCCAGCGCAGGCCTCCTCCACAGCCTCGGTTCCGCCCTCGTGCCCGGTCCCCGTTGCCGAGGAGACTTGACCCCGCCCTTCGGCCTATTCTGCCTCTGCCAAGCCTGGCCCCACCCCTCACTAGATCCCAGTTGCTAAGGAGACTCAGTCCCGCCCTTTTTCTCTACGTCCTCAGTTTAGCTCCGCCCTTTGCCCGGGCCTTAGTTTGACGGCCACGGCTTACTTGTTCCTCAGCGGCCACCGTCGCCTACACTGCCAGCGGAGGAGCGCGCTGTCCGCGCCGTTCGCGCGTTCCCGTCCCACGCTGTGCGTGCTGTGCGTGAATGTGCGTACCATGCGTGAGCGTGCGCGGGTGCGTCGGCCGGCGAGGGAGCAGCAAACGGCCGGCGGCTGGCGCCGCGCGGGGGGGGGGGCGGGTGGCGCGGAGGCAGCGGTGGCCATGGCCGAGGCGTCTCCGCAGCCCGGACGGTACTTCTGCCACTGCTGCTCGGTCGAGATCGTGCCGCGCCTGCCGGTGAGGCCCGGGCGGGTGGGGGGCTTTTTCGCTCAGGCCTGGCCGGGCCGCGGCCGGGTGAGGGGCGCTGACGAGGAAACAGGCCGGGTGGCTCCGGCGCAGGGTGCTCCCCCCCACCCCCGTGGAGCGCCCGAGACGCTATGTGCCGGAGCCTCTGATCTGATGCGGGGCTTTGGGGCTGAACAGGAGGCGGGCGGTCTGGTTAACCACAGGCTCGCGTGAACTCTTGCTGCAGCGAGTTTTGCATTGCAGGCGTGGAAACAGGCTGAGGAGGCCGAGAGCTGGGCGGGTGGGTTGGAAGCACCGCAGGGAAGGTCAGCGTGGGCATTGCTTAAGGACCCAGGACGGGGAGCCCGTGGGCAGGCGAACCCGACAGAGCGTCGGGGCACGATTTCCACGCGTGTCTCCGGGCTTCGGGTGCGCGCTTCGCCACTGTGTCCTCAGGGGCATCGCCGCCGATACTTGGCATTCAGAAACGCAAGATGAAATCCGCAGCTCCAGGCGCTAGACCGGGGTCCTACAGTTGTGCGCGGCAGGTGTTCATGGTTAGACGCTACTCTGGCCGGGCACACGCAGGCCCAGGGATCGCATCTCTGGGGCTTGGCTGCAGTGCTTGCTCTCCATGTGGCAAGAGGCTGCCTTCTGGCCCAGGGGCCCGTCTGTGTCCCTAGGGTGCTTCCTTTTCCTTTAGTGTTTCTTCGGCTGGCGTGCAGTCACTTGATGGGGGTGGGTGGGGATGGGTGCTTCCAGAAGGCACTGTTCCAGTCTCCTGTCCCTGGATTCTCAGTAGGTCTGAAGTGGGTCTGGCCATCTGCAGTTTCAGCCCCTGTTCCTCAGGTTATCTGGGAAAGTGGCCATTTAGTCCAACCCATCTCTGATTTTCGGGTGGGAATAGGGAAGGTGGCTTCAGGCAGCACGTGGTCCTAATGTTCACCCCCTGCCACCCTCAGCGAGACTGGAGGAGTGAGGAGATAATGTGGGGCCTGCAGTTGGGAAAAGGCTGGGGCTCTGAGCGTTGGCACTCCTTCCCAGTGAGGCTGTCGTGTTCCCTCGGAGGAGGGCTTTCAGAGGAGAAACCTTTCTGGTTCTACAGGCAGAGTAAGGAGAGTGTTGGAGTTGGGCTTGGCAAGAACAGGACCAGGACCAGTAGGAGGGAGAAATAAAATCTGGGAATGTGGTGTAGGCCCTGGAACTTAAGATTGGCAGTGCAGCTGCAGAGGGTGGTGTACTGTATACCATCCTGGTTACGCCTCTGCAGAACGGGTGTACAGAGCTCACCTGGGCCCCCTGCACCTTAGTGTTCTTGGTTTCTTTCGTGGATCCAATGCTGTGGTGGGTTCCCACATGGAGTGGCCTCTCCTGGCCTTGTAGCTTTGGATGGAAAGGACCCAGACCTGTGTGAACAAATGGTGCCTGAGCCTGTGAGGACCTTCCTTTGGTCCCAGCAATCCAGCATGGCCTTTGCCCTTACAGAGGTTACAGGCTAGGCAGGGAGTGACAAATGTTTAATGAGAAACACTGGTAGATTTAAGAGCATGGGTTGGTGGGGAGGGGATGGGGGCACTGCTGGGGAGGTGGAGCAGGGCTGAGCTGGCAGTAGGCCGCAGCTGTGTGTCAGAGCTGCTGCGAGGGCTGCTCGTGGTCTGGGAAAGTCCCATTGCCACTGGCACCTTGCAGAGGGGCCTTGCCCACACTGTGGTTGCTGTGATGCTGCTTTTTATGAAACGCCAGCTGCTGGCCTTGACAGGAACTGGCTGCGGTTGCAGTGGTGCATTCTCAGGCATGCTGGGCTGCCAAGGACCAAAAACTGGCCCCTGGGGCTTCTCCAGGACCACCCTGGGGTCTAGGGGTTGCCAGGCCCTGCCAGCTGCACTGCTCAGCTTATGTGGTCTTGGCCAGGCACTCAGTGCCCTCACCTGCCAGGAGAATTGATGATCAGTCCATGCCAGGGGGCACATGCTGTAGGTGTCCATCCTGTGACTTGCCTGTTATGATGTCCTCAGCAGGAGCTGTGTACACAGCTGGGACTGGCAGAAGTCGGACTTAGGCTGGGCCCGGGCCTGTGAGAGGCAATGGCGGAGTGTCTGGGTGTCCCCAGAAGGTTGGCTCAGCTGGGTTGGGGTGGGAGCTCAAACCAGACAGGCCTGCTGGAGTGGCAGCCACACTTGGGTCAGGTATGTGGGCCTAGACCTGCTGTGTCCTAGGGTGCACTGGGGTGGGGTGTGGGCATGGGGGTCCTATGGGCTAGCTTCCAAGGGTGAGTGGAGGGACCCTGTAGTGCATGTGTGCTGGATTCATGTGGCCCATTGATGTTGCCTGCATTCCATGAGAGGTGGTTGTAGGACTTAGAGCGGGTATGTGCCATGAGGGCCCTGTTCCAGATGCAGCAGGGTCAATGGGGGTTCCCTCACCCCAGCTCCTGTAAAGGATGGTAGCTGTCGGTTCCCATGACAGACCTGCCTTCCCTCCCAGAGACGTGTGTGAGTGCAGATGGGGCAGTGAGTATCTGGACCACAGTGAGTAGAGAGAGGCAGCAAGTGGTGAGCCACTGGGCAGTTTGGGCAGCTATTATCATTGTCACTGAGCTCTGTCTGGCTTTGGAGGCCCCCCTCCCCACTCCTCCCTAGGTGCCTCCATCAGCTGTCAGGCCACTGCCTGCCTGGCGTGTCCTGTGTCACACTGGATGTTAGGACAGTGACTGCCTACCCCTCTTTACAGCAGTTGTCCCTGCAGAGGCCCCAGAGGGCAAGGTCGAGGGTTGCATTGAGCATCAGAGATGCCCAGGGATCCATGGGATGTGTGTTGGGGTGGGTATGGGCAAATTCCTCCCACCCACAACTGCTGCTTCAAGACCTGCCTGGGAGGAGGGGCAGGCCATCCCAGGCAGGTCTTGAAGCACTCTCTCTGAGGTGCCTGTGCAGCAGCACATCAGGGTCCCAGGCCCATCATGGTACTCACTAGCCCAAGAAAGACCTGCAAGGAGGAGCCAGGCACCCCTGAGCCAGTGTGCCCACTGGTTTCGAGTGTGTGATGGGTACATTCTACCCAGTGTCCTGAGTGCAGGCCCAGGTCTCCAGCAAGCCTCAGACATGGGACTGTGGCTTCATTTTCCGGTCCTTCTGCTGGCTGGCATTAGGTACACTTGTGGGGTGTGGAGGCAGTGCATGCATCTGGCCAATTGCAAAGTCAAGGCTTCCTAGGGGTTTTGGGGGCCATGTGACCACAGGTGTAAGTGCACAGCAAAGTGAAGGTTGCTATTACGAGGTGATCATTTGAAGCCAACCTGCTACTCAGCTCTTGGCTTCATTTCCCCTCATGTCTGGCCCTCAGTGTTTGCTGTGCCAGGGCCCCAAGTGAAGGGTGGCATATGGGTGTCCATGAAGATGAGGTTGCCTGGGTCTGCACATGGCAGGCTTTTGGTCACAATCATAGCTCACAGCTGGGGGTATCACCTTGAACAGGTATCAGGAGGAACAGGGCTGCAGGGTGACCTCTCAGTGTGAATTCCATAGAGAGGTAGACAGTACCTGGGGGAGGACAGTCGAGCAGAGACAACAGACAGCGTGACAGTTGGTGTGGCAGAGGTAGGAAAGCAGGCAGCCAGTGGGCCCAGGTAGTGCAGAGCACAGACGCAAGTGGCCTCTGACCAGGTCCCTCAGTGGTGAAAACAGCTGGTCTGGGCCACATGTGGACTGAGAAGGCATTGGGGGCTGGTAGACACTTGGGGACACTCACGTCAGGGAAGACAGGATAGTGTGGGGAATCTCTTTGCCCACAGGTATTGTAGCATAGGCCACAGTGCTGAGTGGCTCTCATTGACTGGGAGGAGGAGGAGGAGGCTGCCTGGTTTCTAGAGGTCAAGCCAAGCCTCCAGCCAGTAGCCTGAGTGGGTAGGGCCCCTTGGGAGCTTCACCAGAGTAGGTGTGCCTAGAAGAGGGCTGTAGCTGGTTCATACAGTGTGGGGAACCAGTAGCCCAGGAAGCCGTCCTAGCCCTGGCAGCAATCCCAGGTCATCTGAGTCATACTAGCATCTCCCTGTGACTAGTGGTGTTGGAGAACTTAATGCATGCTTGTTGCCCAGCTGTGTGTGGTTTTGGAGGAGTGTCCTTCTGGATGTGGCGTTTTTAAATGATGGTGTTGCTGCTGGGGGTAGCTGGCACCCAGGATCTTGTGCGTGCCTTTGCCAGCCTCCAGGGGTCCTCCATAGGCTGCCCCATACATTTGGCTGCCGTTGGATGAGGCCTCCATTGTCCTTCCGCACACCTCTCATTGGTGGCAGGCATAGGGCAGGTGGATGCATGCTGCAAGCAGCCTGCTGTCTGTCAGGGTCAGGCAGAGTCAACATCCCCAGAGCTCAGGGTACATTCTGGCCTCCTCAGCCTTTGAAACCATCCCCTGACCTCTGCTTGGTACGCATGTGCCCCAGAAGTGACCCTAGGACATTGCCTAAGCACCACCCACATATGCTAGCAGGGCCCTCTTGGTATGTGTGTGGCTTGTGCTCTTCAGTGCTCTGGCTTCAATTCACCTAGTTCCCAGGAGAGGGTCACCAATGGGACTCTGGAGCCCCCAGGGTGCTGTGGGTGCACTTAGGCCTGTTTCCCAGTGGAAGCCACATGGAGTACAGTCTCCTGGGGTGGGGAGACCTGTTGGAGGAGATGGCCTCACCTGGAACTGCTGGGTATGAGGACACTACTGTTACTGCCTTGTCGTGTGTGGCCAGCAGTGCTTGTGTCCCAGACCTTGTCACAGGGAGCAGCCCTCAGGCACTGCTGGCTGGACAGTACCCTGGCAGAGAGCAGGTTGCAGTGGACCATAAGCTGACTCTGCCTGGCTCTTCCCACAGGATTACATCTGTCCAAGATGTGAGTCGGGCTTCATCGAGGAGCTTCCAGAAGAGACCAGGTAGCTGCCCCGTAGTCTGGAGGCTAGAGAATTGGCAGGGCTGGAGCCAGCAGCAGGGAGGCTGGAGCGGGGGTGTGGCCTCAGGGCCACTCACCTCTCCCAGCCTGTCAGCATCCTTGCATTGAGGGAGGGCTGGATATAACAGCAAAGCTGGTATAAGGTCTCTGATGGTCAGTACTTGGGTCCGTCTGAGTCACCCTGGGGATTTGCCACCTTTTGAGGCAAAGGAAGGTGAGAAGTGCTACTATCTACATAGTTCCTCCTTTCCCACCAAGGGGAACAGGAGTGGATATGGGGCAGCTCTGTGCCTAGTGGGGAGGTGTCTGGCATTGCTGATAGGTGCTGTGTCTGCAGGAACACAGAGAACAGCTCCGCCCCATCCACAGCCCCCACTGACCAGAGCCGGCAGCCCTTTGAGGTGAGTCAGAGCCCCGGTGATTCCCAGTGCCTTGGCCTGGTGGGCCCTGTCTGAGATCTGCCTGGGCTCTGCCTTCTCAGTGAGCTTTGGTAAACTTTGTCCAACCATCTCTCTGGGACAGTCCTGGCCCTGGAACAGCAGACTTGGGAGGTGGAGGTGGTGTGCAGGGGGACTCTGTCTGGCACCCTACCTGGCCTGGCCTCACCTTTGTGCCCACGGTGTCCCAAAGACCTCACAACCTCAAGGCATGCCCCCTGTGCCCCCTCTCCTTAGAATGTGGACCAGCATCTGTTCACGCTGCCCCAGGGCTATGGACAGTTCGCTTTCGGCATCTTTGATGACAGCTTTGAGATCCCCACCTTCCCTCCTGGGGCGCAGGCTGACGACAGCAGGGACCCTGAGGGCCGGCGGGAGAGAGAGCATCAGTCTCGGCACCGGCATGGCACCCGGCAGCCCCGCGCCCGCCTTACCGCCAGGCGGGCTACCGGCCGGCACGAGGGTGTCCCCACGCTGGAAGGGTGAGGGGCTGGGGTGACTGGAGAGGGCCCACTCAGTGGCTAGGAGGTGGACACATGCTCCACCCCTCTACCCCAGGGGAGGACCCCATCTCTTCACCCCACCGCAAGTGGGGCATGTTCTGGGCCCGAGGGAAACAGCCCTAAGCACAGCTGGCTCCCACGTGTGTCCGAACCTTGGCAGAACTGGATCTGAGGGACGCTGCTGGTTTCTGCCTTATCTTTATGTCTTCCCTTTGAAAGAAGGGAAGGCTTAGTGGTACACACCTGTGATCCCAGCACCTGGGAGGCTGAGGCAAGAGAATCACCATGAATTTGAGGCCAGCTAGGGCTACATAATGAGTTCAAGGCTGGCTTGGATGACATAGAGGAGCCCTGTCTTAAAAACATCCCACACTGCTCACCTGAGAGCTGGTACCAGCCGTCGTCAGTGTCTAGGCTGGCTGGCTATGCTGGTTCGGGTCATGACAGGCCTGCCGCTCACTCTCTTCCAGGATCATCCAGCAGCTGGTCAATGGCATCATCACCCCAGCCACCATCCCCAACCTGGGCCTGGGCCCCTGGTGAGTAGAGGGTGGGACGTCCCGCTGCTACCACCCCCAGCCTCCTGACCCAGCCTCTCGCCCCCAGGGGCGTCTTGCACTCAAACCCGATGGACTATGCCTGGGGGGCCAACGGCCTGGATGCCATCATCACGCAGGTAACCCCTAACCCAGAGTCCCACAGCCCTGGCCCTGCCTTGCCTCCTGCCTGTTTCTGATGTCTCCTGGAGTGTTACAAAGTTACCCAGCTTGCCAAGCATCCTCTTGCCTGGGCCCTGAGCTCCTACCTCTCCCCAAGTGGGAACCTTAGACCCATGTGCCTGGGGGTGGGGCAACCAGTGGGGGAGGGTGGTAGGATGCCAGTGGGGCCTCTCTGGGCCTGGAGACCTCCTGGCAGCCAGGACAAATGTAGCCTCGGTGCTTTTGCAGGTCCTGCAGCCACCGGCCGCAAAAGGCGGCCTGCGCCCCTCAGGAGCGAGCCTCGCCTCCGTCCCCGAGGAGCTCCCGGCACTGTCCTCTTGTCTTTCAGCTCCTCAACCAGTTTGAGAACACGGGCCCCCCGCCTGCAGATAAGGAGAAGATCCAGGCCCTGCCCACAATCCCTGTCACTGAGGAGCACGTAGGTATGGCTGGTCTGTCAAGGATCTTACATGCAGGATTGGGATGGCTACACCAGGTCCCTCGGGGCCTGGGGCCCTCCCTGCCTCATCCCACTTCCCACAGGCTCTGGACTCGAGTGCCCCGTGTGTAAGGACGACTATGCGCTGGGCGAGAGCGTGCGGCAGCTGCCGTGCAACCACCTGTTCCATGATGGTTGCATCGTGCCCTGGCTAGAGCAGGTGAGCAGGCCACGGACCGCACCCACCTCCCAGGCAGGGCCCACCTGACTGCCGTGTCTCGAGTGAGCTCGCGTGTAGGCTTCGGGCCCAAAGCCTGATCTCCCCGTCTTTGGTCTTGTTCCCACGAAGCATGACAGCTGCCCTGTCTGCCGTAAGAGCCTCACGGGACAGAACACAGCCACGAACCCCCCTGGCCTGAGTGGTGTGAGCTTCTCGTCCTCGTCCTCCTCCTCCTCCTCCAGCTCCCCCAGCAACGAGAATGCCACGAGCAACTCCTGAGCCGTGGGCCGCAGTGACACTCAGCGCTTCCCGTTGTTGCTACAGCACACAGCAGCCAGGCTGCGCCGAGGGGACCGGCCCTCCAGGGACCAGAGCTGGGCCGTGCCTGAGGGACAGGCGCTGCTGCTCACACGAGGGCCGGCTCCTGTCCTGTCTCTAACCTCACCCTCCAGGTGTTCACGGCAGAATGGTTTTTATGATTTTAAATTATTACTGCTTTGAAATAAATGGACGTTTTGGCTCACATGCGGCCACGCATGATCTGTGGAGAGGCCGGGTGGAGCTGCTCACCAGGACTGGCCCAGGGCCCGTCTGCAATCCACAGCCTGCGCCGGCTCGGGACCACAGGGTGACCAGCAGAACCAGGAATAAAACTGCTCCACAGACGTTTTCTAAAGGAGAAATGTGTATCTTGAAAGCTATTTAAAATACACCTACTCGAGGAGCCAGTGGTTTGGTGTGTTCCTTCAGCCCCAGAGTGCCTGGCCGGGTCTGGGTGCCACCTGTTGGGGGATTTGCACTACCATGGAGGGAAGACAGGGACAAACAAGCCATCAAAGTGTCACCAGGGTGGCAGTGTCAGGCCATCAGGTAGGCAGGTTGTGTCCACTGCACTGTTCGCCTGTGGGGCCAGCAGGGCGTGAAGCTGGCTGGTTGGGGAACTTGCTTCTGGCTGGAGCTTGGGCACCAGGGGTGGCACTGGTGGTATCTATTTTCAGAGTCCTTGTAGCTCCAGGTTGAGATGACATGGAAGGATGGATGGTTGAGCCCCACCATGTCCACCTAATATGTAGACCAGCCACACCCTAGTGCCCCTGTTCTTTCTTCAGTGGGGTCTGCACCCTGACAAGCCTCACTGTGTCCATGCTGACCGGCAGAGGTGGACACCTCCTGGACCACACTCATCCTGGCCGCAGCAGATCGGCCCTGTCAGACATCCCAACAGGTCATAGCAGCTAGCTGGGACTCTGCTGACTGTGGTGGACACTCCATTGATGGCCACGTGCTAAACCCACAACCTGTGATTGAAGCAGTGCTTGACAGATCAAAGGCACCAATTGGGTGACTGTCCTGGTTTCTCATTTTGGGGACATCAACTTCTTGATGTGTGTGTCCAGCGCCAGGCTGATGCTGTTTTGTGCCAGCAGCCAGTGAAACTGCTACAAAACTACCCCAGCTGGGCCTCATTCCTTGTGGAAAATAGGGGCTTCGAGTTGCAGTTTGGGGAAGACGAGGTTTGATTTTTGTGCATTATCACTGCTTAAAACTACCAGCCAACCGTGTGGGATACTGGAGCCAGCCAGGTGGGTCATTCTTGGTAAGAGCCAGAGATGACCTCTAGATGTGGAGAGCTGGTTAACAGAGGGGACACTGCCTGGTGTGGGATTCTGAGGTCCAGGCCTCCCCAGGGTACTGGCACAGAGCCCCTCAGCCAGCCTTCTTGGACTGCCCACCCAAAAGCTAGGAGGCTCTGAGGTCTGCACATCCCAAGGCCTTCAGGCCTGTGTGTCCTTGTGGAGCAACAAGTGACTGCACACTGGATGGTTTGTAATGTTTATTACCTGTCTGTCCTGGGCAGGAGCTGACAGCCTCCCAGGACTGTTCCTTCTGGTGCTCCCATCCCAGCCTGCAGCCCTTGGCTCGCAGCTCCTCCTCTCCGCAGAGCCAGCAGCACTGCATCTGCAGCCTCTCCCCCTCCTGTGCCCTCAGGGAGACATTGGTCCCAGGATGGTCAGGATGACTCCCTCTTCGGATCCATCATGTGATCCCATCTGTAGTCTCTGTCCATGTGAGGTGTCCTCAGGCTCTGGGATGTGGCTGTGGACTGGCGTGGGTGCAGCCTCCATCACTGTCTCACTGTTTCTGGGCCCTGTGTCCTCTGCCCTTGGCAGCTTGCATACCCTCCTCCTGGACACCTTGTCCCTAGTGCACTCCCAACTGGTGTGTCCCTGCCTCCAAGCTGTAGCCATGGGAGCCCTTCCAGACCTGCGGCTGGCCTTGGCCTTCAGTCCCTCCTCCTAGACACCCTGTGGCTGGCTTCTGGACTCCCCCAGAGGGAGTTACCCCAAGGCCGGGCCTTGCTGTGGGGAACCTCTTTGTTTTGCTACGGTCTGGCACACAGTAGGGACATATTAAAGTTTAGGATGGGAATGAGTGAAAGAATATGTGGCCCTTCACTCATTGCCCAACTTAGGAGACCTCGGGACTCCCATACAGTGTGACCCTCAGGAGACCAGCACAGGGAGGAAGTGGGTGGACAGCTGGTGCCGCCACGTGCGGCTGCCTCGCCGGGGGGCCCCGCGCCCATCCAGCGCCAGGAACATGGGC
>NDGN011330349.1:0-17088 GCA_002564285.1 Tympanoctomys barrerae
TGTGGCCTACGATGCAGAAAAAGCAATAACAACTTTGTCTAGTGACTGCACGTTTATGTGCTTGCTCTTTTCCTGCCGAATTACCCAATGGTCGCATCAGCAAAGCAGATTGAAATTATATATCCAGGAACATCTCCGTTCCACACGTCACAAAACACTGTTGTCAAAAGTTAAAATTTATTTATAGAAAAAGAATCTTTACATATATATTATGCAAAAGATGACGCTAATTAGGTAGTCTTCTGTGAGGGTCTGTACGGTGCGGGAAGAAGTGAATGCTCATAGAACGAATCTGAGCACCAGCACGCACGGAGGCTATTACAGCTATCTGTAACAGGTTTAGAGCTTTCAGAGAAAACATAAAGATAAGGCCCAGCGGAGGTCAAATTGAGCGCATGTCATGGACCTTCTAATGCTTCAATATAGTAGCAGGACTGCCCGCTTGGTAAGTCCATATTAGACGCAAGAAACCCTAAAGTTAAGTGAGAGCCTTCGCCTAGTTATATAACAGTCTATGGACATGGAATGTAACTTTAAATAACCATTTTCACCTCCTCGAATACACAGGACTGCCATTGCAAAGTATTATGGGTGGGAAGGCTTGAATGACAGGAATTTAGTTTCATAGTTTTAGAAACAGAAGCTCAATATCAAGCCATTGGCAAAGCCAATTTCTCTTGAGTTCTTTCTTCCTCACTAGAGGAATGTTTTCTCACTGCGCTGTCACGTAGCCTTTTCTTTACACTGTCTCCTCTTTGTAAGGACACCAGTTGCATTGGACCAAGCTGCCCCCTTTTCCCACATTCACCCTTATCTGCCTCTGAAGGCTCTGTATTGCCATGGCTTCAACATTTGAAAACAGATGCACCACTAAAGCCCAAATAACTGGTGGATAGTTGAATTTCATTTGGATGATGTATCAAAATAAAATAACACAGATAAAAAAAATTAGTTATTTGTACTGAAGTTGGACAAAAGAGTCTAGTTTTACAAGTAGGAACGAAAGTTTTGGCGCTCACAAGCGTGCTCAGTAAGTTAAAATTCCTAATGAAGACGCAACTGGCCACAGTGGGCAGCGGGCATGTGAGAATACCTAGCAGTTGCTGGGCACTTACTGCTTGTCTTCTGGGCTGTTCTCAGCACATAAGGAAAATCCACCACGGCTCCAGTTAAAAGCTGAGGCTGACACGGTCGAGTAACTTACAAAGGTCACACGTTTACGAGGTGGATGAGGTAGGCGTGCGGAATGCTCGTCTGGTGCCCGCTTCTTTACGACCATCGGAAGCCTCGTAGAAAAGAAAGGGAAGTCTACAGAGCCTACTCCTCAGAGGAGAAGCTGAAGAGGCAGCTCCACTGGCCCAGAAATCTCCAAAACTGGTCATAAAAATGGTTCGTTGAAGGTAAACTGAATGGAGACAAGGAATTTGAGGACAGCACATTCCGGAGAGGCTGAAGTGATGCGTGGAAGTGCCTCGCTTACACGAAGAAACAAGTCCTGACGACGACATCAGGTAATTAGTGCACACAAGCCGTGCGCAGACGTGCGCAGAGGACCTGGAGGACAAGGCAAAGAAGAGACTCGCGTGGCCACTAAGCCTGGACATGTTTCCTTTCCACGGGGGCCAAAATGTCTAGCTTCACACTTGTGTTAAAAAAATAGGTGATTTCCACAACATATATGAAAGCCTTTCTTAAGTACTGTTTGCGGGAAGAAAAATGCAGTACGTGCATCTGCTGTCCCTGTCCTTCCTGTCCTCGGAACCCGCCCTCAACAGTCAGAGGGGCAGCAAAATATATGTGCAGCCTATTTGTAATAAGACAATTTATAACAATAATGTATAACAATAATATAATTTGTAATGAAGAGAAAATAATTAAAATGTCTAAAAAAGAAAGTAAATAAAACAGTATTCCATTTAAAAATAATTTGAGGAATTTCATATAATTGAAACATTGTACAGTAAGTTATATATATACCATATATATGTATATGTGTGTGTGTATATATATATATATATAGACTCTTGGAAATTAAATAAAATGGTGTTTAAGTAATGGATTATTGGTGATTTTTTTACATTCTTTATAAATTTCTGAATTTTTCAAAGTAACAACCAAATACTGTTTAATACTAAAATGCAAGCATTTTGAACAATAATTCAAAAAATTGCCTGAGAATATGAAGAACACCATGGAAATACGCTAAGTGACCTACTGGGAAAAGATGTGAGAATGATTGGACTGTGAGGAATCCAGATAAGGAAGAAAGACCGCGAAGTCGTGGGCGATCGAGTCGGGAGGGCACGAGCGGCGCAGGCGACGCCCAGCGCTTGCAAGAATCCCGGCAGACAACGCTCTTCTACTCACAGGAGATTTGTGTAAAATGTGTCACAAGCAGAAAATAACCAAATTGCTTTTAGTTTTGAAGATTGTAGCATATTAAATAAGAACTTGCGGGCCGGGGAGATGGCTCAGTGGAATAAGCGCTTCCCTGGCAAGTGCAAGGGCCTGAGTTCAATCCCCGGTTCCGCCAAAAAAGCAAAGACTTGTGGAGGAACCAGTTGGACAGTATGAAGTGTTGGCTGACAGATTTGGTTTGTTCAGGAATTTTGTATCAATTCTTCCATAGTTCTATTATATATATTTTTAGATCTTATTTATTTATTTATTTATTTATCTATTTATTTGGTATAGGGTCTCACTACGCAGTTCATACTCCTAGTGATCTTCCTGTCTCAGCCTCTCTGGCACTGGGATTATAGGCATGCATCACCCCACCAGGTTTCAGTGACCGGCGTGGTATGTCCGGAGTTTTGGTGTCAGCGCCGCTTGCATGGTACCAGGGTTGGAACCCGGGTCCTTGAGCTTGCCAGGGAGGCACTTAGACCACTGAGCTATCTCCCCAGCCCAATTTTTCATAAGAAAAGTGTGTGTTTGTGTGTGCGTGTGTGTGCGTGTGTGTGTGTTAGCCAATCTATTCAGCTCCTCAAGTCTTCTGCACCTTAAAAATTATTTTAATTATAGAATAACCAGCTCTTTACCACTTTTCTTAGTAGTGGTAAATGTCAATAGCTTGGACATTGGAGAAAAAAGTAAAACTAAATCTTCTGGATGTGTGTCTCCCAGTGTAATTTTGTCTTCTTTTTCTCACAATTGCTGAATTGGACTCTGAATTTTACTGTGTGGAATCTAGTCCATGCCACTGTTCCAGGACACGTGAGTGTGGGGTGGGAGTGGATCAAGATGGAGGAGTAAGTGGAGTCTGAGGACAAAGCTTAGAGGCAAGGCACTTGCTAGCCATGTGAGCGGATGGATTCAGCACAAAGAAAGAAGAAAAAGTGGGCAAGAAACAATTCAACTGCTTGAGATCTCTTATTCTAGTGAGAACGACCTTAGATGAAATGCTAAAGATGGCCATTTTCACAGAAAAAAAAATTAACAATTTTTATAACATGTTAAACTGATCACCAGTTTCATTTACACATAAAACATTAAACTATTTGATTGTTTTAAAATTTATTTTTTAGTCCTAACTCATTCTTACATCACTTTTAGCTAATTTATCTACACGATTATATGAATGTTCTCATCTTCCCTCGCAGCCTGAGATAGTCACTGCAACTCAGAAGCGGAGGCAAATCTCCCTCAGCATCCCCCATGTAAACTGTCCATATCTTGTTGCAGAGAATAAGCTGCTTCGAACTCAGATTTAAATTTCATGTGCCAGAATAGGCAACCACTACGTTTAATGTCTTACTAGCTTATCACCAAAATACTGGTCATAGCAAGTATTAAGTAAAATTTTTGAGATGACATGCATTGCATTTCATCACATGGAATTAATTTGACTCTGTGGTTGATCTACTCTGAGACTGTTATTTTGCTGGGAATAGATTGCCTGACTATTAATTGTATCTGTCAAGATATTAAAAATGAAATCCACTTCTCCTGCGGTAAGGCACTGCATTCACATTCATACTATGTATGTTGCTACTTTCATAATTTAATGCAAAGTCAAAATGCGTGTTTAAATATCTACCAGGAGTTGGGACATTTTTGTGAACCTCATTATTAAAAAGAGATGAAAATTCATTTTCAAAAACTCCTTTCAGATGTTAACATACACTGATTCCCTGCAAACTTCTTTCTTTCTATAGAACATAGAAAAGGGAGAGAAGCCTTCGGGTCCTCTAGGCTGCTGGGAGATTCTAGGTGAAGCTCAGATCAGAATCTCGATAGCAGTGAGAACAGAGAGGCCAAGGATCACAAGGCTTCAGCTGGGAGGTCGGACTCTCCGGGCAACTTGACCACAGAACTCAGCTGATAAACTATGTCTTAGCACACGCTGATATGTAAATGTGCTGCTAAAGACAGGCACTCTTTCAAGATGAAGTGTCTAGAAATTATTCATCTTTCATAATTGAAATTTTTAATCTAGCCAATAAAATTCCTAAGGAATCCAAATTGAATTCAGACTCTCCAAGCATCTCAAAAATTCCACATTTAATATCTTCTGATTTGGCTAAAGTCATAGTACTTTACAGACCTATGGAAAACTTCTGGGAGATGGCATGACTCAAAAAATTTTTCTTAAATATTAAATCCATGCAAGTATTTCAGTTAATACCATCCTAAAAGCGGAGACCACCCTCCTCGTTATGATATCTTTAGTTCTTTAAACACACTAGAGTCTAAATATATGTTTTGGGGTTATTAAAAAATAAACTCAATAATCCCTGGCATCCATAAACAAGGCCCTAGCTCAGTGCAGCGATGCAGTGGCTCTTTGTAAGCACATTTCTACAGTTGAGCTCGAGAACCTTTGTGCTATTGGATTTTGCTGGCACAGTCAACCCAGTGAAAGTTTCCTCATTCATATACTAGGACCTTTTCTAATTTCTACAGGGGAGGAAAGTGATCCTCAGACCATAAAACTGTGCTATTATCCCTACATTCTTCACTTGTTCTGAAAGCAGCTCAGAATATAGGCGTTAAAGAAAAGCCCAAAAAAGTGACAAGAATTTCCATTTTCTTGACATTTTCCTGGGAGAATAGTGGCTGTTATTAGGTTGAATTTGACAGCATTGACTGATTGTCAATTTAATGTAGAGAGCATAATACCCCTCCATTAATTTTCTTCTTGCCAAGAACCCTGCACGACTTGAGTGATCTTTACCCGGCTTTCATTTCACCCACTCATGAGTACCCTTCCCTATTTTCAGATTTGGAAAGGGGAGAGTTTAATAACATGCCAGTTTTTGGAAAAGTCAATTTTTTACTTCATTTGCCCTGTGTTTTTCTGCAGGCTAGTTTTTGAAAAATTTTTCCTTCCTCTGTCAAGTTGGAACCAAATCCAGATCCTTATGATTTAAATAGTAGTGTATTATTTGCCAAGCTTTCTGTTCATTCCAGACCCTAGTAATTATCTGAGCCATACTTCACTGGGACCCTCTAGATTTCCTGCTGGACACAATTACCCTAGCGCAGGTGGGTCTCTAAGAGTTATTGAATGTAATCTGGAGCCAGAAGAATGCCCCACTCTAGATAGAGTGTACCTTGTATGTTCTTTAAAATTCAAGAAGATACAAATTTATCTTTTGTTGACATCTTCAATTCTTTACAGAGAAATTTTAAAACCTCAGAAGAAACAAAATGATACATTGAATAAGGCAGGGCCCTCACTTGGGCTTTTCTTTGATAAACGTCTCAATCATGCTCACTCATTCTTTGATTATACAAAGTCTGTCTGTCTGTCTGTCTATCATCTATCTAGCCTTTATTTGTCTATCAATCATTGATCTATCATGTATTATCTATCTATCCTCTGTCTATCCATCCTTGACCTATCTATCTATCCACTATGATCTGTCTATTATCTATCTTTCTTATTGAGTGTGACTTTTAATCATAATATGTCAACCTCTTTATATTAAGACCCACAAGCAGACTGGTAAAGCAATCTTGTGTGTCTACTTAAGTGGGTCCCACAGCCTCGGTCATGACCCTTCAGCCATGGTGTTTATCCTTGGAGTCAGACAACCATGGGCTGGGATTTTCAAAACCATAAGCTAAATACTCCCATCCTCCTTTAAATTGTTGGTGGTAGATATGTCACCAGTTTAGTGTGGGTAACAGTATTAAGTTTAAAAATATTTTATGTTTTCATAGAGAAAAATCAGTCGTAGATTCATGTTTCTGTGTGTGTTTACATAGACAAATAGTTCTCTCTATTGATTTTACACTTTTTGGAAATACACAATACTCACATGATAGATAGATAGATAGATAGATAGATAGATAGATAGATAGATGCAGATAGATAGATAGATGCAGATAGATAGATAGATAGATAGATAGATGCAGACAGATAGATAGATGCAGATAGATAGATGTGACATGTAAACTTCAAGCATATGTAAAAGTTAAAATAGCAAAAGCATAACAGTAATGCATTTCTGAGTTTTAAAATGTGTCCCTTGACAATTGCCTCTGAACTCAGGAGAATTGAGCTAGCGCTGAGCTGGCACTTTGCCATGACGTGAGGAAAACTAGGGCTCTGATGAATTTTGACATTGGCAGCACTTGGGTGTCCTTGGGGACTTCCGCATACTGCTTTTCCTTCCTGAGGTAATAAGCACAAAACTGCATTAACTTACATTCGCTGTCCCAGTTAAGCTGTGTGGTGCAGAAAGGGAAAGCGCAGCCGAAGGGGGTCTGCTGACTAAGAGGGGAGCGCACCACGCGGCTGTCCTTCCAGGCGAGCCGATGTCTGTGTTTCTGAATCTTCTGGTATTTCAGCTCTTTTTCTAAAAAGTAATGGACAGCTACAATTGTCTATCCCCACAGCATCTGTTAAAAATCATCTTCCAACTAACGCAGAAGCAATTAAAACATGAGGAAAGCATGGTGGGCTAGATGCGTATTAAAACTGACTCGGGGACCCCTTCTGGAGAGGTCGTGTGGGTGCTTGACTGGACAGAGCCCACAGACACCCATGAGCTCGGGGGCAGCAGGCTGCAGCACGTGTCGGCTGGTTTCCCACCACCCCTTAGGATGGCATCTCCTGCGTCCACAGGGATGGCTCGGGAAGTTTGGGTGGAGGTAAAAGAATAGGAGGCAGTAGCCGCCTGGCCTGGACAACCCCTCACGGTTTTGTCCAGGAGTCCCCCAGACACCGGCCTGCTGACCGCAGAGCTCAGCTACTGCTTGCTTCCCGCCTCCTTCTCCTTGCCTCCTTGTCACCCCATTTCTCACGCTGTGATCATCTTGTCCTTGTCTCTTTTCCTGTCTTTATTTTGCTTGATTGAAAGAGACTAGAAGGAAACTCCAAAAAGGAATGTTTCATATTAGCACTTCCAAAGCCAAAGCACACATGGTGACAGCATATTGCTTGCTGCAGCTCAGTTCAGTTAGTTAGGACAGACCTGTATCATGATAAATATTCATTAGTTCATCCAGCAAAAAGCGTATCATTATTATCATCACTCACCACAATAAATATTACTATGTACACCGCATGCCTTGAATAGAATTATTTATTAACAAATGAAAGTGGATACACATAGATTTTATTGTATTATTATTGTTTTTTAATGTATTTGGCACAGGATCTCACTACGAAGCTCAGACTTGTAGTGATCATCCTGTTTGCAGCCTGCCCAGCACTGAGATTACAGATGCATGCTATACCTGGCCTTGGTGGCCTGCTCAGTGCACCCCAGGGGTGGGGCAGTGTGGCAGCACATGGTGCCGTGGTGCCTGTACTTGCCCAAGCAGGAGGTGATTCCACTGAGCTATCTCACCAGCCCCATATAAATACATTTTAAAACAGCACATTAAATTATAATAATTATAACATCCATCTGTTCTGTTCCTACTCCAGCCTAAAAGTGATTTGTTAAAGGGCAGTACAATTATTTACATTTATTCCTTGTACAATGTCAGTTGTATTAAAATCTTCATCAAATTTGTTTGTGCAGAAGAGATAGCTCAGCGGACTAAGCGCCTTTTTAGGCAAGCCCAGGGACCAGAGTTCAATCCCCGGCATCACATACTGCACAGGTACCGTGCCTGAGTGCGCTGACCACCCTCCAAGACCAAGAGTAGTGGTGCACACCTGTAATCCCAGCACTGTGGAGGGTGAAACAGGAGGATCACTACGAATCCAAGCTGGTAGTGATACCCTGTACCAAATACATAAATTAACAAAAAGAAAGAAAGAAATTCGTTATGGAAGTTGAACGAGCCATAATGTCCAGCAAAGCATGATGTTGAAATGTAGTGAGTGGCAACATTGCTGTGGATGCAAATGTTTGGGGTGGACTTCAGAAAGCACAGACTTTAAACAAGGAAGAAAACCTGAAAGGTACTTGATAGAAAGTCTTCTCCTAAGTGAAGATTGAGATAGATTCCAGTGTGTTAGTTGGCAGATTCATGGGACAGATCTGTGGAATGGTAAGCTAAATTGTTTAGTTTTGGTAGTCTAGAGCAGTCCTTGAGAGGGTAGGAACATGCTAGAACCCGGTGTTAGGAATTCTGACGGAGGGTCACCATGCGGTCAACTAGAGGAGCTCATAGCAGCGAGAAGCGATTATGTGCTGTCAGAAAGAAAAGCAAGCGAAAGGGCACGGGGCAGGCAGGAGCAAAAACATTTATGGGACAATTAAAGAAGCAAGAGAAAAATAAGGAGTCAAAGATAAGGCAACATCTTTAGACCATTGATGAGTAGAGAAGATGATGACAACATTAAGTCAGACTAACAAAGAGGCTTAGAGAAAGCTGGTAAAGGACATCAAATTGAATTGACATATGCTGAATATTTTTGGACAAAATAAAAGAACCATGATGGCTTCCCAGGGAAGTCACCACTCTTGACATCACTAAGATGGAGCTGCTGGCCACTGTGTTTTACGCTGAATCCATGAATTATAGGTTGCTTTTGTCTTTTTTCCTCCTTTTGACTTGAATTATATCCATTAGTAGTAGCGAGTGGGTTTCTAGACCATACAAATGACAAGAGAAGGAGTTCATTCTTCAGATCCACCCGGCTTTCCTTCTGAAAGCAGTGGCTGGACCTGCCAACGGACGCTCACGTCTTCTCCTGGGCGCCTCCTGCGTCCCTCCGTTCGCCTTGCTACTTTAATGATCGTCTGAGAGGCTGCGCATTGCGGAGCAAGTGCCTCCACTATGGAAAGTATCTGTTCGGAGATATTCATTTTCACTCATACAAATGCAATAGTTCGGAGGTGTTCCTGCCCCAATACAGTGCTGGATGTTTTGGAGGTTTTCTTGTTTAGATGAAGCTGGAACAATTCTCTTTCATGGGGTAGTGTTTCGCTTCACTGCTGTTTATTTCAAGGAAGGGAAGAAGAATCAAGTGCTGTGTGAGTTATGCTTCTCAGAACAGTGAGAGCGCACCTGTTACGGCTTTCAGTGTTGACAAGCAGGAGGTTCCTCACCACTGATTTAGGATAGTATACTCTGAGAAGTAACAGAAAATTCTAGAACGTTGCTCACAGGTTTCAGCAGTAAGACATTGGCCTCCATGAGAAGGTGAAAGCTTTCACACTTATCCAACTACCTGACAAGTCTGTTTATTCCTTGTTGATATCTCTCAGTCACCTTTCAGGTACTGAAACAAAATACCTGACCACACACCATTTAAAAAAGAAAAGATTTCTTTGGGCCTGTAGTTCAGAGGTGCCCTGTTGCCACGGTAGAAAGATCTGGGCAGACTGGTGTGGTAGGGGAAATCCTCTCAATTCATGGCAACCAGAAAACAGAATAAGAGGGAAGGGAAAGCCAGGGAGGAGTGACAGACATTTGTCCCCAGGCATGTCCTATGATCCCTCCAGCCACTCCTGAAAATGTGGACAACCCATCTCCCGGACGCTGCTTGAGCCAATGAAGGGAACAAGCAAGATTTACCTTCAGAATGTCTAAGAAGATAGTATGTGACAGAAGAGCCCTCCACTTCACTGAAATCTTTCCCATATATAAAAAAAAATTATAAAAGATCATAGCTGCTGTAACAGTAGAAGCTTTCTTTCCTTTTTTCTTTTGGTGGAACCAGGGATTGAACTCAGGCCCCTGGGCTTGCCAGGGAAGCGCTTATTCCACTCAGCCATCTCCCCAGCCCAGTGGAAGCTTTCGTTTCAGTGCTCTGTCACTGTCCAGAAGTGATTACTGAGGAGAGTGTATCAGTTGCTGGGTTCTAGCAAAACACCATTCTGTTTTTAAAGAAGATGATCACAACATCGTATCTGCACAACAAAACTAAGTCACTCAAACTCTGTAACCTGAAGAATAAGGTGCACAACGGTTTTGTGTTACTTATAAATTCTTTCATTCACATATGACACTTTGAAAGGCTGGAAAAAATGTAATAACAAAGATGTACCTTGAAAACATGAAAATTTTACGCTATCCTTGGACCGATTTGAAATTTAAGAATCCGAAGAACCCAAGAAGCGTTACAGTAAAAGCTTGAAAATTAAGAGCACAATGGAATCAGTTGTTAGAATAAAAATAAAACAGAACTTTAATTAATTTTTTCATAGAGTGAGGTTTTATTTGCCTGACGACGTTCCTTTCCCACTATTTCATTATACCTCCAAGGCTTTCTATTCACGGCAGGTGGAGGAATGCTCCAGCTAATGTTTTCTTTGCAAAGGCTACTTATTCTTTAATAAGGACAGGTAGTGGTTTCTTAGAGGAGCTAATTGACTTTCTTGCTGTGCACAGAAAACCTTAGTGCTAAAGTAATGAGTTTTAGATAAATAGTGCAAGCCCCTTAACTTTGTCAAAGTAAACTTCAAAGATGCTGGCATTTTGTCATCAATGGTTTCCATAAAAAAATTCTCTTTCCTTATTAAATATTTTCACATATACTTCTATTCCGTCTGTTCTCTAAAACTCTGTACTTTTCAAAGAAACATAAATGTACATAGCTTATAAGTGCAGACGAGACAGGAGTATCTGCACATAAAACTTAAAATATATTAAGATTAATTTTAGTTTTGGATTCTAAAAATGAGACTGATTGCTCAGGGAAGAATGACCAGGTACAGTAAATACAGTGAGACTTAGAAATTCCAACCGCTCCAAGATCATATACCTGTTAAGTATTTCATTGTTAGAGAGAAGAGTAGAATTATTAGTGTACCTAAGAAATATGAATTTAGGGCTGACCAAACAGCTCAGTAGATTAAAGTGCCTGCAAGCAGGTGTAGGGGCTGGGAGTTCGATCCCCAGGCCTGCCCGCGGGGAGGGCTGAGATGGCAGTTGAGACTGGGTGTGGTGGCACGCGCCTGTAATCCCAGCTCTTGGGAGGCTGTAAACAGGCAGATTACTATGAGTATGATCTAGTAGTGAGACCCTGAACACTCTGTAGACCCTTCCCTAAAATACAAAAAAATAAAAATAAAAGAAAGAAATATGAATTTTCAGAAAATATGGATTGTCTGCACCACTTGAATATAGTCTAAGTAAGTGTGCATAAGAGGATACTGCTAAGAGAGTATTTTGCTTCCTGAAGTGTAACAATAAGTTAAATTTTAGATGTTTAATATATCAAATCCACCAAAAGTAAAATCACGACTACTTGGAAGATGATCATCAATGCGCTTTGGACTGCGTATGCAGCACCCAGTCACCCTAGAGGGATAAAAGCAAAACAATACAGAATATACAATATGGCTAGAATTAGACAAATATTTGTTGAAAGAATTTGTCATAATAATATTTTGGATACTTGAAAGTTTACAAAACTTCATAACTTACTATCAATGTCAATACAGATAGCCAGTCAGACATCTCTATAATCAGCCAAAGAGGGCTCACTAGAACACTTAAGTTCTTGTACGCTTACCAAATATTTACTCTTACACACACGCATCTCATAATTTTGACAGTATTTTATAATTTCAATGCTAAATATAATTTTTAAACTGCTGTTAAAGTAATTTTGTACTTTCTGTCTTTTCAATAGCAACATATGAGAAGTAAAATTGAAAACTATGAAAATTATGGTGAATATAAAGTATATGATGTGCTTGTAGATGAAATCATCACACATAGTATTTGAAATATAATAGTAGTTATGCAGATATACAGACAGATAGATGACAGATTTCCCATAGTTAATTCATGTTTCCTATCTAGTTGCGTGCAGAAGTAGACGTTACAAGTCCACAGTTTTACATGTAAAACTTTAAAAATGACCTGGCTACATTTGCTGACCTTTTTGTTTCCTTTGCAAATGGTTCCAGTTGTAACTAGACAGTTTAACATTATTCATGGATAGCAATGTTCTATGTGTTTTCTTACGCATGAACCTTGATATTTACAATTTGGTCCATGTGTTTCATAATCTTCAGGATGTCATGTTCAAACATCAAAGACAAATGCCTTTTCATTGCAGATACCAAGCATGTGAGATGCCTTTTGGGGGACAAGCACGTGGTCAGCTGCCCCTGCTCACGTTGAGATACCTGCATATAAACACAGTCTCTGGAGGAATACAAGTGTCAGCACTCTCTCGACTTCCTATCATGGTCCTGACTACACAGGAGGGAGCTGCCAAGTGTCCCCAAGTGTTATGTTTATCTCCTGCTGAGAAAATAGCGTATTCCAGTGCTTGTGAGGAGAGTAGTTAATCATGAAGTATGGTGAGGTTTCTATATAAGTTCAGTATCAGCATAGGGAACAGAAACAAATAAAGGCATTTGTTCTGAAAAAGAACTATACCCATACTTTCCTCAAAACAATACTTCAGTACAATTTTTGTAGCATTACAACTTTCTTTACTGTTTTTCTCATTAATTTTTTTTTCTAACTTATGTGTTTGGCGGAGGGTCTCGCTGTGCAGCTCAGGCTTCTACTGATCTTTCTGATTTTTAGCCTCCCCACTGCTGGATGGCAGGACTGCATCACCACACCCAGGTTCAGTGGCTGGCTCAGCACATCTGCGTTGGGGCCGGCACAGCACGTGCCGGGGATTGAACCCAGGTCCTTGTGCTTGCCAGGCAGGCACTTAGACAACTGAGCTGTCTCCCTGGCACCTTTTTTGTTACTCTTAAAAACTAAATCTGTGGTAGAAATAATTTCTAAAATGATTCACTTCAGCCAATAGCCCTGAGAAATGTGCCAACCTAAATCCTAGATGTTATGAATAGGACAATATATTTCTCCCAGTCACTACTTGGCCAGGGTGACTGAAGATAAGAATTCTGTTTGGATATGATGCAATCATCTGAACCATTTAGTATAGAAGAGAGGCCAGTCAGATAGCTCAGCAGATTAAAGTACCTGCTTAGGCAGATGCAGGGACCCAGGTTCAATCCCTGCTGTGCCAAGCTGGCTCTGCCCCTGGGGCGTGCTGAGTCTGTGCATGGTGGTGCATGCTGCTAATTCCAGTGCTTGGAAGGCTGAAAATAAGAGGATTACCATGAGTCCAATCTGTGTAGTGAGACCCTGTAGACCCTGTACTAAATACATTTAAAAAATAAAAAAGAACAGAAGAAGAAAGGAGAAGGGAAAGATTTAAAATGTGAAAAGAATTCAACATGCTATTTCTTGCTCATTTGTCAAGATATTTCCAGAAAGAAAACACTAGTTAATTAAGTGTTTGATTGAATGCTATGGGGAGGGGAGGAGTGAGAGAGGAAAGGATGAAGGAGAGAGAGAGAGAGAGAGAGAGAGAGAGAGAGAGAGAGAGAATGTGTAAGTTAAGAATGCAACAACTGGAATGACTTAATTCAGTAAAAAATAGGTAGGAGAACAATATTAATGACATTCTTAAAAGTAAGGTTTATGTTATGATTTACACATAGCTGTCTTCCAAAGCCCCGAATAGTCATGGAGTGGCTTCTAGAGTTTGTGATTTATTCATGATCCACTGCTGGGATTATGAATGTGCGTCCTATGCCCATGGATAGCCTGAATGCAATATAAGGAAAGGAGAGAGGTCTGCTTTCTATTGCTGCTGACTCTGTACCTCCCTTTTTTGCTTTTCCTGTTTTGCAGTTTCCTACAGCCATGAACTATTGCTTTCTGCCTTGTGCCACTATGGCTTGTATAGACTGAAACCTCCACACACTATGAACTAAATAAACCTTTCCTTCCTTAATTTTGGGTGTTAAGTATTTTGTCACAACAATGAGAGAAAAGAAACAAAGACAGAATTTCTTACCAGGATTGGGGCTGTTGCTATGACTATACCTGACCGTGTTGTCCAAGAGCCTTTGTGAATGGCTTATATGAGTCTTAATCTCTTATGAAATAGATAGCGAAGGTTTAGAGATGTTGCTTGAAAGAGAAGCACTAGAATTCATTTGACTGTTTTGTATGTGTGGTTCTGATCAGGGCTCAGAAGATCAGAATGCTGACAGAAATCCTGCCTGTGAAGAGCAGGCGGTGGAGATTTCTGCTTGGAAAAAGGACCACATTGGTTGTTGGGCTCCAAACAATGTGTGTTATGGCTTAGAAGAAAGTTTGTCTACATTTTTCTTGTGTCCTGAGATTTAAAGGCAGTTAAATGTTGAGGTAGTGGCATGGCTATTGTGTGTGGGGGGGGGGTAGGCAGATTTATGCTGAGAATCAAGAGCAAAGAGCCCATCGGGATGACTTTAAATGTTTTAAGTTTGGCTAGAAAGGAAGTGCCAATAAAGCTATGGACTTCAAAGATAGAGTTGACAAGATCTCCATTGCCAAGAAGTAAAAGGAGGATAGAAAAGATGGCCTGAGGAAGTCACAAGAAGCAGCAAATCTCCACCCCTTGCAGCCTCATAACTGCAGAAGTGAAAGACTTTGCTTGAGGAGAAAATCACGGAGTTCCATGTTCCAGAATGCAGCAGCATAGAGAATTTGTTCCTCAGAGTAAGGCTCAGGACACTCAGCAATTCGGACACTCAACCACTACAGCCAGAAGAGAGGAAAGCCCGGCTACTTCTCCAGCTGGCAGAGGACCTTGGAATCATCCATGTAGCTCTGGTTTTGGGTGCATATTGAACACCAGAGTACTGAGATTAAGAAGACTTCCACCTATATTTCAGAAGAAAGTTGGGAGCCAGGCAGTGTGTCCCTAGAAGGGTAGTGTGTGAAGCTGTGAGTGAGAAGCCTAATGTATAGTGGAGACCCAAGAAGTTTGCAATAGCCAGGAACATAGATCATCTAAGAAAGGCTGAAAGAGAGCTTTTCTCTTGAAAAGGCATGATACATACATGCCCACAAAACATGTCTAAGAGAGAGAAGGCGTGGGAGCTAGCACCACCAGATTTGCAGCAAGGGAGAAGCCATGGAAGGCTTGTGGAGCTCACAGCTCATTACAGATTGCTTTGGATGTTCCACATGGAACTACAGGACTTAACATTTTCCCTGATGAATTTTTCACTTGCTTTGGTCCCAATGATTTGTATCCCCTTGTTTGTACATTTTGGAATGATAATGTTTTCCTTGCGCTATTAATGCTAGAAGTCTTTAACTTTTCATTTGTTCAGGGGCTCCCAGCCAAGGGTTTGCCTTAGATCTTGGAGACTTGGGACTTGGAATTTTCAGCAATGCTGAAACTTAGGATTTTGTCAACTATTGGAAATGGACTAAAATGCCTTTTATATGAAGAGATGTATATGAGTGAGTCGTGGTTCAAAAGAACACTGGTCAAACAGATGAAGATAGTTTAGAACACAACCATGAAGCAGCCAGTATTGATAACAGGGCAAAATGAGAAAGTCATTTTGAACATTGAAGGACTCTAAAATACATTATGAAAATTGCAAACAGGCTCATAGACCAATGAAACAATAGAAGTTGAAGAAAAACCTCAGACATATTCAGGCTTCTGATCTTTGAAAAAGGTACACTACCAAAAAAGACCCAAAAAGTGAAAATGGTGAAAGAAAGTCTCTAATAAATGCTGGGAAAACTGGTTACACACATACAGAAAATTGAATCTAGACCCAGATCTCTCACCATGTACTAAAATAAAGTAAAAATGTGAGTAGACATAGATATTGAAACAGAAACACTTAATTTGTTGGAATGTGAAATAGGCAAAATTCTTGAAGCATAGGTGTAGGTAAAGACATTTTTTAATAGAGTCTTAGCTGTGCAAGAAACAACATCAAGAAGGACTATACTGAATTAAAGAGCTTCTGTACTGCAAAAGAAACCAGCAATGCAGTGAAGTGACAAATTACAGATGGGAAAACATATTTTCCAGGACCACCTTGGACAGAGAACTAATACCTAGAATCTACAAAGAAATCAGAAACTTAAGCAACTGCAAAATAAAAAAAAAGAAATGCATTCAATAAATGGGCAACTAACATGAACAGACACCTCACGGATATGTGCATGAACAATAAGCACATGAAATGTAGCTCTGACCATTGTTCACATGAATTAAGCCAGTGCGGAGATTTCATCTCACTCAGAAAACAGTGGCTACCAAGAAAGTTAAAGCAAATCCTGTGGCTGTGCGGAAAATGGAACACTGCTACATTGTCGGTGACACTATAAATGAGTATAGGCACTGTGAAAATCAACCAGAGATTGCTCAAAAAGAACCAGAACAAAAAATTCCACTTGATTCACTTCTTCCCTTTTTACATATCTTTCTGAAAGAGCTGAAGGCATCATAGCAGAGTGGTGCATACACGCCCATGTTTACAGGTCACAGTTTACAATAACTGAATCTCTTCAAAGTTGGCCATATGCCCATCAATAAATAAATAGATAAGAGAATATATACATAAATATATATTTATATATCATATATATATCACCTCTATGTATGTATGTATATATATATATATGTCAAACATATGTATACATGTATGTATATACACACATAAAGGTGATGTTAATACATATGTCAACATATATATCACCATATATAAACATCTATATATCAATATATAATCTTATATATAACATACATTATATATTACCTAATAATTATATAGTAGATACATATATGATAGTCTATATGATTATATAGATTATGATTATAATCATATAGACTATCATATATATTATGTATACAACAATAGCATATATGATTACATATATATATATATATATATATAT
>NDGN011330353.1:0-10524 GCA_002564285.1 Tympanoctomys barrerae
TGAACTCAGGCCCTTGCACTTGCCAGGGAAGCGCTTATTCCACTGAGCCATCTCCCCGGCCCGTGTTTACTTTTCAAAATGACAAAATTATTAAAAAGTCGCAATTCATTAATAATACTTTCCTTTTTAAATGCAATAATAAAAGTTTAAGTTCTACAACTATTCTGAATTTTTCATTTTCATATGAATATCAGAAAAGTACTGAATTCTGTAGTTTGATATGTAGAAAGCAGTTAAAATATAGAATATTTTATAACTGAAGTGATTAAGTATAATTATAAAGTCACTACTATATGAGGTCCAATGTGCTTTATTCATCTTCCATAATTTCTTTAGGACTGTAAAGACATTTATTTCTAAGATGATGACTTTACTTTTCTGGCTAAGGCACTTGCTAGGGTGTGATATTTTGATTTGTTTTGTACAGTTGTAACCCTGTAATGCTGAGCTCTTCAGTTAGTTGATGGTCAAGAAAACAAAAATCAGTAAATAAAACTACGGTAATGAATTGGTTCCTAAGTAAACTTCAATGGATTTTCTCAAAATCCATAAACAAACAACAGCATAACCTAAACGTTAAATTGGCAGTTATTGCACAAAAGGACAGATGCTTCTTATAGTATTTTAAAACACAAAGCAGAGTTCAGGAAACAGCACTCACTGTATGATAGCCATAGTTAAATAGTTTATTAAGCTCTTTTTCAGTTATTGTATTTATGGTATTATAGACGCTTCCTCTGGGTGTGCAAACTTTCTTCTCTATTATAAATGTTATAATCTCAACAGACCTGTGAATTAGACTATTTAAGTGCTTATTCTTAATTTTTTCTGTATTATGTATTGTCAAACATTGTTAAATCCAAACAAAAACTACTAAACTTTAAAGATCAAAGGAGAAGGAAAGCTGAAATTTCTGTGTGAAACAAGACTCAAATTATTTTCAATATAAATAAGTATGACAGCTAGTGTTCTCCACAGGAAATAAGTAAATATTTTACATGATTAACCACCTTAACAAATGCTGTGCAACTTCTCTCAGGTCACTGGACACTTCCTAGTTTTCAATGAAGTCAAATATTAATGAGATATAATACAAATGTTTCTGAAATTGTTTTATTTATGTATAAATGCAAAACCAAGAGCACCATCCAAACCATGTCGTGGTGATTAATATAAAAGCAATCTTAGTGAAAGACAGTTTGTGATTCAACTCTTAAAGTTAATTTCTTTGTAATTTTTCTGTGGGTTAGCTCTTTTTTTAACCTATTCTCCTTGTACTTTACTTACCTGTGGCCTTTGGAAGTCATTTTTCATCCCCAAGACAAATCACTCTGTTTTTGAGGCTTAATCCCTAATACAATCCCACTTCCAGTGATACTTCCTCTGAAAAAGCACTTCTTTAAAGATTTCAAATTGCCATTACTAATCTATTATTCCTTCATTAAACAACTGTTTTAAGATTTCTGTACCATTTAGAGTTACAATCCTTAAGGTGTGATTCAGGGATTAGCACTGTTCTAAAACTATTTCTTGCTTCTATGAACGTAGTACTAAAATGTAGAATAAGCAATTTCACACAGAATTTGGTAGAGCAATTTTTGTACTAGATGAATCTTATACTAATATTATTTCTTAAATTTTGCATGTCTATCCTTTTTTCTGTCTTTTCTTATACTTTACCTGTGTTATACGTTACAAGATTACTTTTTTTTTTTTTTTTTTAATTGGCCCAATACCACAACTTGAAAAACACTTATTTAGATAACTGGCCTGAACTGTGACACTGGTCTACTGATGACCAAGGTTACTTTCCCACATTCTTAAAGAAAATAATGATATTATTGAAAACAGCAATTGTCAACCTAGCCTTCTTAACCTGTTAATTCTAACAAGGGACTTTCAAACAATGTCCATACCCAGTAGTTTTTTGTTTGTTTGTTTGTTTGTTTTCTGGCCAGCTTAACCCACCCTGAGGGCAGGCTGTCACAGCATGTGCTGCTGGGGATTGAACCAAGGTCCCACGAGCCTGCCTAAATTTGCCTAAGCAGACACTTTAGACCCCTGAGCTATCTCGCTGGCACAGTACTTTGCTCTTAAATCTCTTTAATCCTTAACTGAAACTCTTATTAAGGAATTATTTTCCTTATTAAAACTTCTTTAGAAAAGGAAAATTATTATTAGTTTAAAATTGCATTTTGTCTGTGCTGTAATATTTCACTCACTATTTTGGTAATAATGTAATAGGTGGGCTGGCCAGATAGTTCAGTAGATTAAAGCGCCTGCTTAGGCAGATGCAGGGACCAAGGTTTGATCCCTGGCATGCATTGCCGGCCCCGCCCCTGGGACACAATGAGATGGTGATTGAGACTAGGTATGGTGGCATGCACCTGTAATCTTAATGCTTGGGAGCTGAAAACAGGAGTCTGATCTGTGTAGTGAGGCACTGTAGACCTTGCACTAAATACTTAAAAAGAAATAAATAATGTAATAGGTATCTTCAATTTCCCTAGAGATGTTTCTACTCTTAAACCTAGTGTAAATGCAGCATAATATAAAATAAATACCTATTTTCCACAAGTTTGCTTTCAGCTAAGTTTTTCCTGAATTACTCTTTCTAATCTCTTGTTAATCCTTTCATATGTTCTTCCTGAGATTTTTTTCATCAGTCTACAAAGGTTTCACTTACCTCAAGACTCAAAACCCAACTTTCTCCTTCCTAATCTTAACAAAGAAAATATAGCAATTGAAAAATGAAGGGTTTTAAGAACAAACTGATCTGAGTTCTATTTTATTCAACTTCTAAATAGATCTATATTTTATTGATCTCTATTTTTGTACCTGTTATCATTTATCCCTGCTTTCTCTAAGTCTTTCCCACACCAAGGATTCTTCCTAGCCTCATCTATATATCTTCTTACATTTTCTTCTCCCCACTCAGAATATTAGTCTATTTTAATGATCAAGATTATTTATATGACAATTTACCTTTCAAGGTAAAGCACTCACATATGGAGGCCAAATATTTGTGTGCCACGTCATGGTCAACCAAAGGTGAATTCCTCTAAAGAATAAGAGAATTTAAATAATCAAGTAGTTAGGATGACACACTGCAGACACTGGTCAGCTTCTTGGTCCAGAAATTCTTATTACCTCTCAATGGGTTTATTAAACACAGCAGACATGGTGGCAGGCATCAAAGTTATGCAGCAGTTTAACAGAGGGACTCTAGACTAAGGTTGCTCTTCTGAGCACTCTTGAGTGCCGCCAACATGGCACCGTTCTGTGGATGATCAAATAGGCAAATAGCAGCAGGTTAATGTTACTGAACTATTCCTACTATGAGAAGGGTTATACAGTATTCTTACTGAAATAGGCACTTCTGTATACAGATTTGACTTCCTCTTTACAATGGTTCTGCCAAAGCAACTGTCTAAAAATTCACAGAATGTTTCTCAATAACCATAAAACTCTATACAGCATACCATGATCATTATGGATCAAGAAACTTACTTGACAACAAATGATGTATGGCAGTGAGACCATGCTCAAAGCACTGAATGATCTTACCATACTCCCATCATTCTGGCTATTTGGGCACCTCAAGACTCTAATCAAAAGGTTAGGAAGGAGGTTATTATACTGGCTAAGGTAGTGACGGCAAACCCATGGGATGCATGCTGCAGCAGGATGTTTGCTATCATTAAAAGCTATAGAAGGTTTGCCACCACTGGGCTACAGTTATTGATCCTGACAATCCGGAGGAGTCTAGGTTATTGATTCCTGGGGTATCTTTTATATAGATGTTATATATTGCTGTGTACTTATATCTGCTGAATATGTCATTTAAAATGAGGCTTAAATAAAAATATACTTACGAGAAATAAATTGAAAAGCGTCAGAAGTATATTAGAAGGGCAAGTAAAAAAAGATAAAGTGGAAGAATAAAAGGAAGAGATTGAGGAGAATAAAGAAGAGAGGTGGTAAAAAAAAAAAACCACCCATGTAAGAGTTACTATAGTGCTTGTATTAAGTAAAAAATGGGTAAATCTAAAAGGTCCTCTCAAAAGGATACTCAGTAACAAATATAATGTAATATCATTTATCAATAAAATGAAACAAACTACTGACATAGACAGCTACCTGAATAGCACAACTATTTTCCTGACTTGCAAAATTCCACAAATATGAAGTTCTAGAGTAACCAAAACAATCTATATATGAAAAATAGAAAATAAATTTGTACACTAAAAATTCACAAAATTGTTTGGCAAGGAACAGAGATTATTGATAAGGGATGTAAACGTGTGAAGTTTTAGATTAATGCTCTAGATTTTTAAAATGATGTGGTGACACTGGCAATATGTATTTATCAACACTCATCCAAGTACCAATTTAATATTCACGTATTTTGTTCGAAGGTGTAAGCTTTATCTGAAATTAATATCATGAACAAATAAGTAAAAATTAACAGTGAAAAACAATATTTGGTGATAACATGAAATTAATAAATGTATAATCTATAGACATAGTTATTGCAAAGATTTCTAAGTAAAATATAATTTAAAGTATATTTTACTGCATATCTCAACCTACTTTTAGTAACATAATTTTAAACTATATTTGCTTAAATAATCTTAACAGATTAATAGGTAACTGGAATTTTTAAGGGACTATAAATAGTACAACAGGTTACTAGCAACAATAAAATCCATTTTCCTCTGAATCATTCAAGGTTTTGACATTAAATATTTAAATTAATTCCAGGAAGTCGTTTGGAAGAATGATCTTTAGTGATCCCAGAGCTTAGTATTATGATAGATGAGTCAAGTAGCAATTAATCAAACAAACCTGTATGCAAATGTATAAGCACACCCACAGAACCATTCTCAGAAGAAGAGTGCAGGCCTTAATATACTATGTTTAGAATACCAATTTATGTTAAAGTATCCTCACACTGAGAACTAAAAACAAGTATACAGGATGATTAAGATATACTGGATATATAAATTCTAAGACTTTATTACAATAAAGACATATTGCCATTAAACCCCCTCAAAATACTTTGACTTACTTGAAACGTACCAACGCCCAACCTAATAATTGCTAATTTCTAAACCAGTTCTAGAAGCCCTTTTCATGTCTTTATGAGGTTTAATAAAAAATATGGTGAATGTTGCTGCTGAGCACCATCCAATGGGAAGACAGAGTCATAAAAACAAACAACACTTGCTGAAGTGAATCCGATAATTTTACTAGCCATTTAGGTAAGTGTAACTGTGGTTTTGATAATAAAATCTAGTATTAACCATAATTTATATATTAGCTTTACACTGCAAGGACAAAATACTTGACAAAAACAACTTGAATAATCAAAGGCTTAGTTGGCTCTACTGCTTTTTTGTTTTTTTTTAAACAACTTAGCTTTTTAAAAAAAATCTTTTATTTATTTATTTGGTTCAGGGTCTCACTATGGAGCTCAAACTCATAGTGATCCTCCTGTCTCAGCCTCCCCAGTGCTGGGATTACAGGCTTGCGCCACCATGCCCAGTTTCGTGGCAAGCACTGAACCAGGTCGGCACAGAATGCAGAACCGGGTATCGGAACTGGGTCCTTCCACTTGCCAGGCAGTGCTTAGTCCACCAAGCTATCTCCCAGGCTAGCTCCATTGCCTTTAAACTTGAGTAAGGCAAAAAGATTGTGGAAAAGAATGATGCAGAAAACGTCTCACCTGCAAGCAGCCAGGGAGGAGAAAGAGAGAATAAGCAAGAAAAAAAAAAGAAATACTGTCTCCAAAGTCCCCGTGATCTCACTCTCCTCAAAGTAGGGCCCACCTACTAGGTTTCTATCACCTTCCAATGTTGCCATGAAACTATCATTCATCAAAAGATTAATCCACTGATTAAGAAGTTAGAGAACCTACCACCCGACTATCTTTTATAATCCCACCTCTGAATGTTTTGGTAAACATTTTAGATTCAAGCCATCCATTAAAATGTCAACTGAAAAATTTCCTTATGAAATCAGAGATGGACTAAAAAAATTAAATTGTGGCCAATTAAATTTTTGTGAGTATATAACTATCTGTAAAACACATTAAGTACTATAGAATTTTAGTTTCCTTTATAGAATCCAATCTTTATTATTTTTCTTTTTTCTTTTCTTTTCTTTTTTCTTTTTATTTTTTAAAGAGAATAAAAACTAGTAAAAATATATTAGTTACAAAACAGAATTTCACAAAACAAAATAATCTGGATTCAACAATAGAATTTCACAATGCTATATTGCTTAATGCTATACCCAAATCAGTCATTTAGATTATCAGATATAAGCATGAAAATTGGTTTGAAAAAGTTGTAAGAAATTAAAAAGAAGAAAAATTTAGACAATCACTGCTCCTTTCAACAGACCAACAGAAATCAGCAGTACAATTATCCAAACTATCTTGTATATGTACACAGAAATATATACTTTTCCCTTTCATCTTTCTTTTGTCCTTTTCCTAATCCTAGTTGGTCCTTCCCTTTGAACAGATTCTTTGTGTTTTCAGAGTATTTATTATACCTTTCAGACTGTATTTACTCATTTGGGTTCTTATATTATTGAAAAAATATGATGTTTTCACATGCAGGTATGATTTATTTCACTTATGAGTAGATACTTTCATACAAAGTTTATAATATATATTCTGCAATACTTAGTGACTTCTATTAACTATTAGATGTGTTCACAATGAGTTTATCACTCAAATTCACGTCTTGACATCTTGTCTAACTTGCTACTAACCCATTTCTAGAAAAACATTGTGTCTTCTGGAAAGGCAGAATTGGTTCCTATTAAGTAACACTTTACAAAAATGGTATTGTGTGCTTATAATTTTATACACTTTTTTGATACACAAACTGTGCATCAAACCTAGACTTTATATATGCCAGGTAAGCATCCTATTCCTGAGTTACAGCCCAGTCCTATTATGTTTCAGAATAGTGATGCTTATAATGATACTGAACACAACTTTTGGGGAAAATTTTAGTTTTTGTTGCTTTAAGCATTTTAAAATAGCAAGTATATAGCCAGAGATTTAGGAGCAATATGCTTAAATGCACAATCATCATCTAATAGAATGACTTACAGGGATTAATTCATAAGTAGAATAACAGAAATCTTACATCTACCATAAAAATGAAGAAAATATCTTCAGGTAAATGGTAGTGAAATAGTTCATACCAAAACCATGGTGTTGACACAAACCTGAAATTCCAATACTTTGTGAAGATGAGGTAAGAAGAAAAAAAAAAGTCAGGGGGCGCCACAGGCCTGTAACCCCAGCACTCAGAGGATGAGGCCAGAGAATCATCATAAATTAGAGGCCAACCTGAGTTACATAGTGAGGCCAAAGGTAGCTGGGAATACAGAGGGCTACCCAAAGTAAAACATACATGATATTGATTAGTACCCTAGGTTCAAGTCTCAGTACTAAAACAAATAAAATTGGGGGATGCACTTAAAAGCAGTATATAAAGAAAAATTAAGTTTTCATGAAAAGATCAATCATTTCAATGAATCAACTGCTAAACATTAATCTTTTAACTCACCAACAGTCAATTCAATCCCTACTAAATATTATCACTTTATGGAGAATAGCAAGCTGAATAACAATCTCCTATAGCTAAGGAAATTATAAACAACAGATCTTTACACTATCAAAAATCAAGATGTACTCTCTTGCAAGCATATAGTACTATGCAAGTGGAACAGACCCACACATATACAGCCACCTAAGTTACCACAAGGTAGGGACACGCAATACTTAACATATATAGTACTGGGTCAAGTCATTTGGCCATGTATAGGGAAGAAAATATATTCCCGGACCTCACAAAACCTAATTTTAAACAGAAAAGGTATAAATGTAAAAGCAAAAATAACCACACTTCTAGAAGACATCGCAGCATTATGTGTTCATTACACAAAAGTGCCAAGGGAGTCTTAAGCAGGACACAAAATATCTTAAGCATAGGAGAAAAAAATAATAAACTGAAATTAATTATGAACTTGTTCTATTAAATGACAGTATTAATAAATTTTTGTTTGGCAAGAGCCTTCAACAGAACTTCAAAATGGATAACACAATGGCAAATAAACACAAGTAAATGTGCACATCATTAATCATAAGGGAAATGCCATTTAAGGCCACAATAAAGTAGAATAAGCACTTGCCTGGCAAGTGCAGGCTCCTGAGTTCAATCCCCAGTACCACAAAGAATAAAATAAAATAACACCACAATAAAATATGACTATACAAAAATCAAAAGAATGAAAATTAAAATGTATAATGATAACCAGTTATTAACACTCATAATGAAATCAATTCTCAAATTGTTGGATCAAAACAGTTTAACAACTTTGTGAAAACGTCTTATAGTACCTAACAAAGCTGAACCTGTCATTCTCATGTAATCTACTCCCTCAAATATGCACATGTAAATATAAATAATACATACATATATAAGTAACATATATAAAAGCATATACAAGTATATTTAGTATGTGGGTATATATGCTACGGTTGTGTCTAGTTGTCCACCCAAAGCCTCATGCAGTGAGGGGCAGACTATAGGGTCTGTGATTATTTCATGATCAAGTGCTGGGATTATGGATGTGAGTGCTGCTGGGATTATGGGTGTCAGTGCTACACCTGTTCTGGGGCGGGTAGGCTCAATGTAAGAAAGATAGACTTGCTATCTGTTGCTTTGTTGCTGCTACTCCTCCCTTTTGTTCTTTCTGTTTTGTTGTTTTCTCCCACCATGAACTGCTACCCCTGCCATGTGCCACGCTGCCTCCAAGACTTTCACTGTGAACTAAATAAACCTTTCCTTCCTTAAAACTGGCAAAACATGCACAAAGCATTCATAGAATTTCATTCACAATAGGTTCAAAATAAAATAAACTTCTGACATGTGATGAAAATGTAAATAAACCAGGATATATTCACATGAAACATAGTACCACATGATGATAATGAAAATTGTTTTACTACATATGGATAAAACTATATAAATTGATTACTTTTACATAAATTTTAAAATACATAAAATGACTGCATTAGTTAGCTTTCTATTGCTAGAACAAAACAGCTGACATACACAAATTAAAGGGGGACGAGTTTATTGTGGCTGTGATTGTAAAATTTTTATCTATGATTGACCACCTCCAAGGCAAAAACATGATGACAGGATGTGGGTAGAGGGAAGCTGACCATCTCACAGTAGACAGGAAGCTGATTAAGAGCAACGAAAAAAGGGGGAAGGCACAAGGGACCACATATATCTGCGAAGATCATGGCCCTGGTAACCCACCCAGCTTACCCTAAAACAGGTTTTATTAAAATCCTAGAAATCTCTTCAGCCAGTAAAGACTGTCCAATACAGCTCATCCCTTTCCCCTTTGAAAACCAAACATATCTTCTAAAATCATACTTAATCTCCAGAGCTAATAACAAGGTCATAGTGTTATCTAACATGATGCAACTATCTGGCACACAATTAAAATGCAGTAATTCCTTCCCTGAGGTCTCAAAAGTCCCTCCCAACATTTCTTGAAAGTCTAAGAACAAAGTCTCCTCTGAGGTTCAGGGAAATTCTCAACTGTGAACTGCTATAAAAATAAATTTTGTTTTTAAAAGTTACATACTCACAAGATACAACAGCACAGGGTAAACATTCTCATCCCAAAACAAGTAAAGAACAGATAAAAAGAACTGGACAAAAGCAAGACCAAAATCCAGCAGGGTAAACCATTAAGTTTTAAGTTCATGACCAGCATCGGGCTCCAAAGAACATGGGAAGTCCTGCCCCTTTGGCCCTGCCAGTTGTATGCCACATGGCTTCTCTCTTAGCCTGGCTCTGCAGCTTTCCTTGGCAAATATTCCAAGCTCCTGCCATCTTTATGTTTCTGGAGTCTTCACTGTAGCTTCAAATTTATTCTCATAGGCACACATTACTCTCTTATAGACTCCTGGCAGGGACTGTAACCGTGTCACACATAGTTTGACCTTGCTGGCCTTCCTTTGAAATCTAGGTAGAAACCTTTTATGACTCTTGTATTTTCTCTGATTGCAAAACCCAGCATCACCTAGACAATTTCAATGTCTTCTGTGAGGCCCAGCAGCAGCCACTCACCTTGGACCATGGCACAAGCAGCCTGAAGGTCCAGTGGCTAAACTTGGGAAAATGTTTCCCGAGGCAGCCCCAAGTAAGCAAGGTATTTTTTTTGTTGTTTATTTCCCAAAGTATAATGTTCCAAAAGAGTTTATACATTTCCACTCTTGAGCCGGATAGGTGGGTTCTCGCCAATTCCTAAGGTGCTCTCAAGATTTTTTCCTATCGTACCTATGAAAAATACTTGACTGCTTTTTAACAGCACTCATTTTTTCAGCAACCATACCATCTTTAGTCCCAACTTTCCATGCTCTCCTTTTCTGGTTAAACTTCAAATGCTTTAAATCTTTCTTTTCTCCTTTTTGCT
>NDGN011330353.1:10546-21619 GCA_002564285.1 Tympanoctomys barrerae
CTGATTGTTATTTTAAAAAGGCTTGAAATCAGCCAGCAATATCAATGCCACAAAATGAATGTTGCATTGCCTTAAACTTTCCCCTGCAAAATTAGTCTGCCCATTCACCTTCACATAAAGTTTTAGAATATGAAAACATGCAGACAAGTAATGTGCCAGGATGTAAACCAAATCACTTGTAGTCCAATTCCCAATACAGTCCTGAAACCTCAAGAGTGAATTCTTTGCTTTCTTCATGTTATAAGAACCCTGGATCAGATACTAAAATAACCCATTAGGCACTGCTTAGAGCACTGGGTTCTCTAGCTTGATTTTTCAAATTTTGCCAAATACTTACTTTGAAGTATTCCAAAGGTTTCTGAGCCACATAGTCATTTACATCAATGATACCACTTGTTACAATACATTTTGAATTAATCAGCTTTACATTGTTAGGAAACCACTTGGCATACACAATCTAAAAAAATAAGGTTTTATTTTGGTTCCAGGGTTCAGAATTTCAGCTCATGGTCAGCTGGATCCAAGGCAGAAATATCATGTCAGGAAGCTAAGTGAGAGGAAAGAGCCAAAGAAGGAGACATCAACCAAATAGTTTCCAAGTTCAGAGCCTCATGACCTGATCGTACATATTTAGCAGTTTGCCTCATTGATCAACTATGTGTCTCTCAAACTGACCAATTCACAATCAAGTTAAACTATCACAAGATCTGATAGCAAGAGTAGTGAAAAGAACAAGAAGCTTGGTTCAGGATTTCTGGTTAGAAAATAAATGAAAGCATTCTGGAACACTAGAAATATTCTATGTCTCAAGCTAGGTTCCGTTTATATGACTACATACTTCTACAAGTTCATCAAATCCACTTGAGATATTTATTAAAATGTCATTAAGATTTGTATCAAAAAACTTTCACTTAAAAAGCCTTTCACTTCCATAAAATTCTTATTCTTTATTTTTTCTTGTTTAGAATCTTTAATTGCTTGCCTGAATTATAACAGGTTCCAAATTAACCTCTTTAGACCACTGATGGAGAACCCATGGTATGCATTCCACAATAGGTACAGAGAGCCCTCCCTGTTAGTCATATGATCTAAGTCATGCCAACCAAGTTTGACAAATTATCAGCATGCATACAACAGCAAAGATCCCACTGACTATTTAAAAGCATTGAAATGCTATTTGTATCATTGAAAGATGTTATTGTATGTTTCTTTCAGACAAAAGATGTGAATGGATAAGTTGTTTTTTCTAAACTAAAACCTCAGTACTCAGGTTTGATTACAGTAATGGAACTTAGCCATATATACATAGGTTTTGAATTGTAATTTAAATACTTGGTCTCAAAACGGTTAGGTATAACTGCTTTAGTCAAACATCAAATTCTCAACCATAATAAAGTAGGCACTTGGAAAAGACACAAAAACTAAATGCCAGCTATCCCTAGAAGACAACTCTGAACAACAAACATTTCCTAAGGAAGCCTCAATATGATACAAAGCCTCAATATGAGAACAATATAAGACTGACAGCAGTCAATGAATAAGCAGGCATAAAGGCAAATGATATAAAAAAATCTGGTTGCAGAGTAATGGCAGAAATCTTCTCAAACATGGAAAAAACTTTTGGCATACAAATAAACAAGGCATATAGAACTCCAATTAGCTATAATCAAAAGGAATCTACACCAAGGTACATAATAATCAATATTTCAGAAATTCAGCATAAGAACAGATTAAAAGCGATTACAGAAAAGAAAACAATCATCAATAAAGGAAAGTCCATTTGATTCACAGCAGACATCTGAACACAAACCCGTAAGACAAGGAGAGCTTGGAGTGAATTATTTCAAGTCTTGAAAGAAAACCACACCAAGCCCAGATTGATGTACCCCACAAAACTATCTTTCAACACTGCTGGAAAAATAAGATACTTCCACAACGAATAACAACTGGAGAAATTCCTGACCACCAACCTGCTCTATAAAATGTTCTGATGGTATTTTAGAAAGAAATAATAAAGACCAGAATTCCAAGAGCACCAGTTAAATGACGCCATTAAGCAAGACAAGCACTATACAGACAATAAGTCAGGGGTTGCTGTTCTATTTGCAGACAAATTTCACTGCAACAAAAGACTGATGAAAAGAAACAAAGAATATCAGTGCATACTTGTCAGGAAAAAAAACCTCCAAGAAGAAAAAATTATCATAAAAAAGGGTACCTTCTAAGGTCATACTTTCAAAAAGTTATAAAACTTTATAATAAAAGGGATGAATAATTATAATTGGAAATATTAATAATATATATTAATTACTGGACTGAGAAAAACACTAGCAAATAATTGTATGATACACAAGACAAGTTTTTCTATAAATATAATGAGAAATGTTTAAAATGTCGATTTTTTCCAAAGAAATAAAATTCTATGATTTATTTTTTTACTTTTTTTTGCCAGCTCAGCCCACCCAGGGGGTGGGGCTGGCATGGCATGTGGTGCCAGGGATTGAACCACAGTCCTTGCACACTTGCCTAAGCTTGCTTAAGCTGGCATTTAGACCACTGAGCTATTCTGCCGGCCCTATTTATGATTTATTTTCAAGTAAGACTTTTTGTCAAACTTTTAATAATTTAACAAATTCTTATTATCTATTATATTCTATGCACTGTGCTAAGTATAGGAGATACAAATGGAAGGCAATGCTGACAAAGAAGAGATTAAAAAGCAAGGTTACTGAACTATCTCTTCTGCTGAAACTGAAGGTTAAGTTTGATGTCCTTTGTCCAACATTTTGGGTTTGATCTTCATATGAGCTTGTTAATTTATGCACACTCTCCAATCTCAATCTGCATTTTCAGAGTGCCTTTTCATTGCACAGAATGGCAAGGGACAAGTATATAACCAGTGCAAGGATTTCTAAATCCTAAAGTATAAGTCATTATATTAACTTCTTAGATTTTAATTTCTGAGCTTGTTGGGTTAAGCAAAAATTCTTTGTTACTTTACCCTGGCAATACCTCTTTCCTCAAATTGGCTGTTTCTTTTACCCCTTCAGAATATACCTTACTGACTGTGTGATAAAATTGTTCTTCATTTTCCCTAATCTATAAAAAATTATGTGTAAAAATTATGAAATGGATTGTAATATATTCTTAATTATTTTCTTCTTTATAATATTGTATTGTAATATCATATGTATCATGACAATGATATTTTCAGTCTTTATTTCAAGTATTTTTTTTCTTTTGTTCATAGCTCACTGCAGCACTGTAAAATAATTATTTCACAAAGAACTTCAATACATAGATTCAGTCCGTTTTTTACTATTCAGAATGTTTTCTTTTGTGATAACTTAAATCTTCTTAGCTCCCTTCTATATTATTCATTCATTGCTTTTCTTGTGTTTTATATAAGAAGAGACTCCATGGGCAATTGTAATTAACTCCCAGGCCCCTCATCCACTGAAATTCCAACCACAACTAAATCAACAATCGATAGTGTCACATCATATTCAAGCTGAATGTTGTTAGAATGAATCATAACACTTTTCTCATAGATTTTCATTCACTACCCTGACTCATAAATATGCATTAAACTCTACCTAACAATCTTCATTTCTCAAGTTATACTCATTTGCACAAAAGCTGTTACTAGTTTTTCCCTTCTCAGAATTTTCAACCAATGATAAAACAAGCATTAACTTAACAGTAAAGACAATTTTTCTTCCTGACAGGAAAAATGAAAGAATAACTTCAAACTTAACTTCTGTGGTTAGAATGCTCCTCCTAATAGTTGACATACTGGAAGCTTAGCCCATAGTGCGGTGGTACTGGGAGGTGGCAGAACATTTAACTGATTGGGATGGATGAAAGAGGTTATATTACTGAGTGTGCTGCCATTGGAAGAAATTAATATAGCTTTATAGCAGAAAACTGGTTAGATCCTGGAAGAGTAGATTTTATAAGCAGAGCAAGCTTAGCCTCTGAAACTAGCTTGCTATGCATGATCTCTTCCACAACTCCGTAACTGTGATGCCATCTGCCAAGAGTTCCTCACCAGAGGATTGACTGATGGAGCCATCCAATCTTGAATATTTAGCATGTAAACTGATGAGCTAAACATGTCCTTTTTCTTTATAAAGTACCTATCCTTCGGCATTTTGTTATACTAACAGGAAACTGAACTGGACATGTAGAATGGGAAAGTGAAAGGTCCCACAAAAGTATTTGAATAAACAAAAGCTTCCAGCTTTATCTTCTAATTCCAACTATTTTTTTTTACAATTTGAATAAAATATGCAAGTATAAATTGGCCAAAAAATGACAAAGAAGAATGAGAGTGGTTGGTAAGATAATTCTATAAACAACAGAAGCAATGCTCAGCATAAATTGTTAACGCATTCTATGAAACTTCAGATTTTTGGTTCTTAGTTTCAGATATAAGAGGTATAGTAGAAAAATAGGTTATAAAGAAAACATTAAGATTTATATGAAAAAGATAAGATTTTAATTATACAAATTTAAGCAATTCCTTTAACTTCATTTGAAAACTATGAAATATATCAACAATTTAAAAATTATCACTGAGGGCTGGGGAGATAGCTCAGTAGAATAAGTGCTTCCTTGGCAAGCACAAGGGCCTGAATTCAATCCCTGGTTCCACCAAAAAAATAAAATAAAATAAAATAAAAATATACATTATCACTGATTTTGAAGACTTTCAATATAAAAATGACTGAGGCTAAAATTTGGAATGATACAGAATACAATATAATTAGAAAATATGCTGTGCTAAATAATAGCTTTATAGTTAAGGTAAAAATCTTGTGATATTTCTTCTAAAATGTCAAGAAGCCATTTAATTATGAGAAAAACATCAAATAAGCCCAAATTTATAGCTACTGTGCAAAACATGAGTAATATCCTTTCAAACATATCAAAAGCATGGGGAGACTAATAATTTATCACAGGTTAAGAACTGATGGAAAATCTGGAGAGAAATTAAAACTAAATGCAACATGGTACCACGGGCTGAATCCTAAAGCAGAAGAAGGACATAAATGAAAAATTGGTGAAATCTGAATAACAGAAAGAGTTAATAAGTTAATATCACTGTATCAATATTGGTAATTTACCTTTAACAAACACTACAGTAATATAAGGCAAAATGAGAGAAAATGGATGACAGATGTATGGGAACTCTCAGTACATTATCTTTGAAAGTTTTCTATTATCTACAACTGTTCCAAACAAAAAAGGGCACCTTTTAAAAGAATCAACGTTAAATTATGATTCTAATCTAACAGTTTAGGTATATGATTATTACAACATAAAAATAAAAATTACTGTTTCACCTGATAGCTTACAAAAATGCAAATTCAATTATCAACAACTGCTTTCCCATCTCCCCCCAAAAAACCCTGCAAGTATAATTCAATGGTAGGTATCTATTTATAAAGACCAGTTGCAAATACTGCCCAATATTAATTTCTTTACCTACTTATATGATGAGAGGCAATGGGGAAAAGAAACCTAGGAAGAAGGCATGGGTGGCAATCAATATTTAATAAGTCTTTATTTTTAGTTAGCTTTAGAATATCTATGGCGTTTACAGCATAATTGTTTCCAAGAACACAAAAATGCTTTCAGTTCTCTTTTCAATAGTCCAATGAGTTAACCTAAAATTCAATTTAAATTTTAAATTTAAAAATGGGTGACATTTTATAAATTTAAGTATTGGGGCCAGGGAGATGGCTCAGTGGAATGAACACTTCCCTGGCAAGTGCAAAGGCCTGAGTTCAATCCCCGGTTCAAAAAAAAAAAGTATCTTCTCCTATAAATCTGATGATAAATGTCAGACTTTCCCATCTGGATAAGACAAAGACTCCTTTATTGCATGCCAATCCTCCAGCCATGAGCAAAAAAAAAAAAAAAAAAAAAAGCAAGATTAAATATAAAATGTCATCTGTATAAGAGGTCAGAGGCCTATTACCATAACAATAACTTGGGTGGCTAAGACCCTACAGAGGAGTTAACTGGAAAGAGATAACTGAGGTCTACAATCATTTTTTTTTTCCCCATGAGAGTTTTAAAAGTTCTAGGTATGGGGAAATAGCTAAGAAAATGGACTGACTAGGGAAACAGCTCTGGCTGGAGGACAGAAACTATCTGAGATTTTGTGGTTCGACAGAACTGAAGTAACAAAAGTGGAGTAAAAGTGTTTTGCACTGTATTACAATGCTGAGGAAACAAACAACAACATTCAGGATGTGCCAGTATCAGGGTCTTAGAAAATACTCTGCTCCCAGTGTGGGAGATCACAGGTATATTCAGATTTACCAAAACTCCCCAGCTCCATGGAAGACAGTAGGACATTTTGGACAGAGATAAAAGTGAGTTCATAGGAAACATTTAATGACGCAGGACTGATTAAGTCATGACCTTGAGTGAAGAAGAAAAGATGTGCTTTACTACAAAAGTAGGAAGGATGCTTTAACTAGAGAGTCACAGTAAAAAAGAAGTAAAGCACAAGAGGCAGGGGATATGGGTATTAAAGCACATAGGCTGGCGGATGATGAATGGTTGGTGCCTCGTGCAACCTCTCATTTTCTTCCAATGGAGAAAAGAGGTGCATCTAGGGAGGAAGGGAGAGTAAATGGACCAGTTAAGGCCAAAAAGAATGCTAGATTCTAAGGGCTCAATTTAGACAGCAAATGTATGACCTTCTCCTTTCATGTAAAGCTGTTAAGGTAGAGATCAAATAGGAAGATGAATTTAACCAGGCTTTGATTTTACTGCATGAATTTCAGAAAAAGAGGATCAAGAGAAATGAGTTTAAGAAAGTTGGTAATGGGTCGGGGAGATGGCTCAGAAGCCCTGGCAAGCACAAGGGCCTGAGTTCAATTCTGGAAAAAAAAAAAAAGAAAAGAAAAGAAAAGGTAGTAATTATGATGGGCCGCAGACTCTTTTAAGTTTTGTAAGAAGAAAAATTAACTGGACATAGTAGTTTAAGCCTATAATGGCTTGGAGGCTGAGGCAGGAGTATCACAAGTTCTAGCCTAGACTAAACAACCTAGTAAGGCTCTGAATCAAACTATAAAAATAAAGGCTAGGGATGTAACGCAACATAGAAGTCCCAGGGTTTAAGGAAAGGTCAGATAGAGAAATTCATGAGCAGTCTGAGGATCAAAGAGACTGGTAAAACCCATAAAAAGAGGTACCAGTGGAGTTGAAAATAGCTGGAATCAGGAGTACTAGGGTAAATAAGCCAAAAGAAAGCAGGTGGAAGTAAAAAAACTAGAGATACCACAATGAAACTTCTGATGAACAAGACAGCACACGCCAGATTGTAGAAGTATTGGAGTATACAACACCAGCTTAAAAAAGAGAAACTCCACAAAGTGAGTTATTAGCATATAAGCCACCAAGAATTAAAACAGGAGTGGCTTGATGAAAGAGACAGAGAAATAAACTCCAAATCTTTATGAAATAAGAAAAGTGACATAGGAGCATGTCCACGACTACAATGGGAGTACTGGGTAGTAGAGTTTGATGCAAAAATCTCAAAGCTGGAGCTGTTCAGGAAGGAAAAGGAACAATGACCAAAAAATAATAATGAAGAATTATCTACCAGGCCCAGTTCTAGAACTAGTAAGGGACAGAGTAACATCAGTACTACTTGAGTGGCCTCAGGGAATAAATAAGTTTCAGTAAGAGCAGGAAGGTGGAAGTAATAGTCAAAACAAGAGTACACTAATAATTTGATCTACTAAAGAATATTTAGTAAAAGGTTCTAAAGTATACATTTGGAATAAAACAGTAAAAAAAAAAACATTCTCAATCCTTATAAGACTGTAACTTGAGTAAGAAAGCTCATAAAAATGATTAATGAATATAATTACATTTTGTAAAAAATTAACAAATATTTTGTTATTAAGAAATGATAATACATTAAATTTTATAATGAAGGTGCATACTTTGGCTCAATAACTATTAGTATACCTAATTATTATGGTATTAATTACATGCTGAAAATAATTGAAATAAGACTCTATGGGAAAATCACTTTTTAATGATTTAATAAAGAAGAAAAATAGTAAGTACATGCTTTTAAAGATACACGCAGAATTACCTGAGACAAAGCAGCATCCCGCTCTTCTATCACAGCATTCATTTCTTCTGCAGTTATTCTCTTTTTACACTCCTTGGTCTTGTAGATTCTATCCACAATTATAGCTCCATTCTTCTGAATAGCTATCCCTGTGTCTGCATTGTTTATTCTGTTCAGTAATTCCTGTAATGTCTACCAACACCATTATATGTTAGTCAGACATGAAGTTTTAATATATTTTATTTAATATAGGGTTTTAATTAATAGGCACATGTGAATTGTAAATTGACTGAGTGAAGTTATTGAATTTTCATATTGCAGCAAAGATGTACATTATTAGTGTGTCAATTCTTCTTTTTCCCACATCTTAGTTCTTGAAACCCACTCAATTGAACTTAAGCCTCTAAGATATAAGACTGACATCAAGAAATCTCCTCAGAGAATGGCTTACCATGTCATTTTCTTCAGGGTTAATATTTTCGAGCCTAGAAAAAAGGGACACAGAAAGCCTGATCAGTAGCATTTCCTTAGTGCAGCAAAATGAGTTCGCTTTTTAAATCTTTAGAACCTCAAGTAATTTCATTCGACTAGTCTTTAGAGTCAACCATGACACTGAACATATTAAAGTGCCACCTGCTCGACTCCATCTTTCAATAATGCTCTATATCTTCTGCACTGACTTCAGACTGTTAAGTTATTAATGTTTACTGCTATATATGACTACAAGGATCAATTGTTCATATGTGCTTAGATGAAGAAAGTTCCCCAGTGATAGAAGCACTCATACTCACCATTATATTTATTCCTGGACTTCCAATTCTTATCACAAACTGTATTTCCTCTTTTTGAACAGCATCACAAGCAAAACAAGGGAAATATTTTTATTACAAAGTTTAACTATGTTCCCTCAAAAGCAATGACAAATAAATACACTAAGTTTGATCTGAAAGTCTCTTGTTGCTCTTTGTTAGAACAAATATACTATATAGATAGGCTGTCTAAAATTGGACCATTCTTTCAGATGGCTGTTTTCTTGGTTTCATATGTGGCATTATTCAACTAAAAAGCAAAGAGAATAAATTGCTTTTCCTTATAAATGCACGTCATCTTATGAGAGACAGCACTTACTGACAAACTGAAGAAATGCACTGAAGAAGTTCTAAACAGCATCTTAGAAAATGGCTATAATTTAAGCAACCATTAAACTGAAAAAATTAATAGAAAATCTGTAATGGGTAATAGTGAAATGATATATATTCTAGATCAGTCTCAATTATTTTGAAAATATAATAAAAAGTTAAGACATCCAAGTTATTGTTTTCAGGAAGTATTCTGTAGACTAATATACAAATACTTTAACAAAATTTTTATTAATTTTACTGAGAAACAAATAGCAATGAGATAGTTTCAAAACTGATTAGTAGGACAGTTTCAATAATTACTAAGTGGTTTGATTCCCTCATTCATGATCCATATATCATGCCTAGAATTTTAGAGTCACTAAAAACCAGTTCAAATTCATTCTTTCAAAAATGACAGACATTACATGTCATGTATTTTGAAAGGAGATCACATGAATTAAACTGTGATTCTAAATTCACATGCTTGTTATAGTAAATATATAATAAACCTAGGAATGCAAAAATTGATTGAGCAGGGACTTGGGTAATATCAAATGTTAAAGCAACTGTTTTTTGCTGCTGCATGAAATGTGGTTTTTAGAATTTTGGAGAACTTACATAGGTTTTACTTCTTTCACAAATGGGATGGGGACCAAGACATGGCAGGAAAGATTGTAGGAAGGGGAAGTGAATGCTAAAAACAATTAAGATGTGCTATGTGAGTATACCATGTTTCCCACACTGAAAGCAATTGTTATGTATCTCAAATGCATACTAATAAAAATTTAACATATAAATGTTTTTAAACTTTAAAAGGAAAGGAATCCTTAGTGAAAACAGTAAAAAGGAACCAAAAGCTTTGGAATTTATGCTGCCTGTGTATTCCCAAAATGCCATTTGATCCTTAACTCTAAATTGGGAGTCACATAAAATGACCGCATAACCCCTAGCCAGTTGGGCTACATATACCATGCCCACAATAGATTTTCAAGAACTATTTATAGTACTTAACTGTAAATAAATGAGTATTTTTCAAAAATGTTAATCAATAGGCTTAAATAAGTTTCATTCATATCTAGTTTATGGAGTGTATCTGTTCAGTTTAGAGTAAAAATGTCATGCAGAAATATCGTGAACTCATAAATAGTACCCTTATTCTCACTTTTAAAAGAAAACCCAAGATAAGATTAAATCACAATCTCAGTATCTTTTATAAGTGAATGCAATTATGGGCCAGCCAGGTAGCTCAGAGGATTAAAGGTGTCTGCTTAGGCAGGCACAGGGACCAGGGTTCAATCCCCAGTGTGTCATGCCGGCCCTGCCCCTGGGGTGCACTGAGACCACAATTGAGACTGAGCGTGGTGGGGCTCACCTGTAATCCCAATGCTTGGGAGGCTGAAAACAGGAGGATCAGTATGAGTCTGATCTGTGTAGTGAGATCCTGTTAGACCCTGTACTAAAACAACTTGAGAAAAGTAATCTCTTCTTCTATAATTTTTCTTCAAGTAAATCAGATTTTCAAAGATGATTTGTAAGTTTGTTCTTCAAAAACTGAAAATTATCTTTACACTTATTTACTCAATTTGGAAATTTAGGGGCCGGGGAGATAGCTCAGTAGAATAAGCGCTTGTCTGGCAAGTGCAAGGACCTGAGTTCAATCCCTGGTTCCGCAAAAAAATAAAATAAAAAAACCATGAGAAATATAACAAAATTCTAACATTTATGTTCATCGTAAAAATACCAGCAGCACTTAATCATCAACTACTGTTTCATTTAAAATGACTTTAAGGGGGGCTGGGGAGATGGCTCAGTGGAATAAGCACTTCCCTGGCAAGTGCAAGGGCCTGA
>NDGN011330375.1:0-13430 GCA_002564285.1 Tympanoctomys barrerae
CTGCCTCGGAGCCAGCTGAGTATGGACTGAAACTTCCACTAACTGTGAGCTAAATAAACCTTTTCTTCCTTCATCTTGGGTCTCAAGTATTTTGTCCCATCAATGAGAGAAAAGCAACAGAGACACAACCATATCCCCTAAAGTCCACTTCAAAGATAAGGAAGCTGACATACCATGACCTTCTGAGGTCCACTCAAGGTCATAAGAAGAATTTAGACAGAAACCCCACAGGGCTATGTTCGAGGCCTTGATCAACTTTGTTTTCAGGAGATGGAACCAAGGTAAAAGTACAGTCTTTGACCAGGCAAGATGGATTTTTGGGGGGTCAAGAAGGACAGAGTGTGAACTTGGAAAGTCTAGCACATTTCCGCATATGCCCTCAGCCTCAGACAGAATCATCAGGTTGTTAAAAGAATAAAGCTATCTTTGTGCTGTTCACAGTTAATGTTCCTTTTTAGGGAAAACACTCAAAATTAAGTAAACACTCAGATGTTTTTTATGTAACTAACCTCTGAGCCATTAAATGAAATGAGTTTATGACGTATAAATTAGTTTTAATGAATTCAGACCAACTGCAGCGGAGGCCGTCCTCAGGTAGTAAAAAGTCTCACACTTTAAAAGAAAGGCAGCTAGAGGGACTTTGTCAACAAGAGCCTCAGAAGGACCCGTTGTGCACGTTTGGTATGGCTTTGTGGTTAGGACATTAATTAATGACCAAATAGAGAAATGTCTGTGTGCCCGGCAGATGGTAAACAAGCCCAGGAGAACATTACCATCTGAATTGCAAAGAAGCCTGGCAGCAGTAGCTCCCAGCACTGCCAGCCTTCCCCCTAAGAGTGGTTACTGTCCCTCAGCCTATTCCAGGCAGGATCGGGAGGGTCGTCAGGGGCTGCCACTTTCAGGATCAAAGGCTCAATATCTTTCTTCTGAGTGTGGGAGGGGGACAGATTAGTGACCAGTTCAGGGTGCTGAATTTTCTGCTTTAAATCTCTCTTTCTCGCTGCCTCTCTCCCTCTCTTTTTGTTTCTAATTCTAAAGCTGTGAGAATTGTTTGGGGAAAGCTGGTCTCAGAAAACACAGTTAGCTTTTCCTTTCTTAGCTAAGAGGCATTGCTACCAGTGAAGGTAGGGAAAGACAAACATGACAGAATAAATGCCAAGGACACCCCACATGCACACAAGACATCTGTGACTTGTGAACAGTGTGCCTTCCCACAGCCAGCAGAAACTCTTCCCCAAGGATAGGACCGGGATTACAGGACACAAGGATGGGGGCCTCGTGCTGGAAGACAACCCCTCTGCATGATGGCAAGTGCTCAGAAGGAAGGAGATCACACTCTAAGATAGACCCTGCAGAATCCCCTAAATAAGGTGGTATTTACAGAATTTATCAGTCCTACGCAGCCTATGGCTTTGTTGTCAAAAAGGTATCTTGAATGGAAGCAAATACTACTCTGTCGAAAGAGCAAGTGGTGAAGCAGAAACTTTCTTTCTGCTGCTAATAAAAAAATAAATTTGGTACTCAGATTGGGGAGTCACCATCTTATGTCTTGTTTACTCCTTGTACAACCCATTTTTCTGAATTATAAACCATGCAAACTATGTACTAGATTACCACTTGTCCAGATACTGGAATCTAGGTTTGCTTATAAATAGTTCAATGTGAAGACAAGAAAACCGTTAACTGGATGATTCAAACATTATAGACAAATGTGCTCAGGTGTTTGGAATTCTGTAGGCTTAGTTCTTTGCTATTTTTCTATTTATTTTCACCTTTCTTTCATGTCTTTTGGAAATGTTGATTAATAAAATAGTTATATTTCTGTATTTTATTTACAAATAATTATATTCCCTAATAACTAAGCCAATTGCAGGGTATAACATTAAATGATTTGGGGTGCAATCAGGGGGTACAAACAACTCTTTAATAATTAAAATTATCTGTCAGTCAGGTAGTATGTGTGGTGAAGATCAATAAGGATACACATTTTTAAGCTCCAAAGCAGAAAATTATAAAAGAAGTGTAGTAATTAGAGATAGAATAACTGGAAGGGGCAAGAGGCAGGGATGTTGGGGACATGCTGCTACACAATTGTTTGGTTATGAGAATATGTTTGCCAATGATGATATTAATGAAAGTTTGTCTTAAAATATGTTTTATAATAATGATAGTTACTGATCTTAAAAGCTGTTCTGTTATATGCAGAAGGGTTTACCCCAATTGTCATATTTGAGCTCCCTCCAGATGACTGAGGTATCACTATTATCATATTTAAGCTTTCTTTTATTGATGGGAAATTGAGACTTAGATTAAAAAATCAAGTGCCAAACTCTTGGGATCCACTCTGCCTATCACAGTACCTCCAACTGATTCTTACTGAGCAGCAGAAAGTTACCATAATACAGAATGATGGGTCACCTTGTGCGGACCTGCACTGGACTTGCTTCCTTGGGCTGACCAGTTCAGCAGTATGGACACAGACTCATTGAACCCCTTGTCTCACCAAACAGAATCCACTGGGGGAAGGGAGAGCATCTCATTTCATATCCCCAGCCCTCAGAACCCTACGGAGTCCAAGAATGGACAACCAGGTAAGCCTGTGAGTGTTACCATCCCAACCTGACAAATCAACTGCTGAACTTGTATTTTCATCCTATTAATCAGAGACTCTCTTTCCTAAATGCTCAAAAAAATGAACTACTATAGATTCAAATCACAGATATATTTTCCTTAAATAACCTTCAATAAAAGTTGCAATAAAATTATAATAAATATGAGTTGTATTTATTGAGGACCTACAATGCATCTTTCCATATTTCATCTGTGTCTTCCCACAGAAACCTCAGAGCAGCCTATTAGTCTTGGCCCCATGGCATAAGATACGTTTTCTTGGAATGTTAGAATTACTTAAATTTTTCTGCTGATCATAGTGTATCCTCTGACGCTACTAAACATTTTAATATAAAATTTCAAATATGGTGATCTAACTGATAACTGCAGAGAAGTATAGCGTTATCTGTTAATTATTTTCCATTCCTATGAAAATAATTACTAGATAATCTTGTGCAGGAGGTGAAGCAGAGCCCTGTTGACATTTAGCACAGATGTAAACATTTCTTGGGACAAGCCAACAAAAAAGGACATGCCATGTCAATCACGTTGCCCTGGCAACATACACTATTAAAGAGAGAGGTCCTGGGGTTTTGGATGGTCAGGAAACAGCCCACTGTTTCTGTTCCTGCCCTTTGGGCACACAACCAGGCCCTCCTTGCAACTCCATTGTGTCTGGTTAGCGTGACCAGATGGGATACAGAAGTGGTATGGAGTGGTGGGGCAGGGGGTTCTTCTCTCTGGAGCTCCTCCTTGCTCTGCTGGCCCTTTCCAAAGGCAGAGTGAACAAGGTCACCAGACAGAAGGCTCTGGATCTGGAATCCAGGGTTGGGCAGCCTTCTCCACTCTGCCATCCACACTCAACTGGGACAAAAATGATACATGGACTCAACTGCTTGGATTTTAGGTTAGCAATTATAGCAGCCTAATTGATGATTCAGCCTAAATGAAGAGCCCATTATGGAGAAAACCATCTCCAAAGCTAGAGATCAGGATAAAGCCAGGGACTGGAGTTAATTGACACCTATGTTTGTGGTTTAATTTACCAAAATTATGCTAAGTGGCTCATGACATATACGACTGGTAACTGAATACATAGTAGCAAGGATGCCGTTATGGTGCAGAGAACTTTAAGAACTAGTACACTGCTATAATCTCGTGTGTACTTAATATGACATATATGGGGCCCTCAGCAAATGCTTGTGGAATGAGTAATGTGCACCCCATGGTCCTGCTCACAGTGCTGCACTGAAAACTCCTTGTTCCCCCCAGGAGAACACTTCCATGGGTATTCCTAACCCACTGCCACCTGCGCAAAGTTGGAACCCCAAAAGCGCTCAATGATAGGCTTTGCCAGTGACACCCATGCTGGGCACTCTCACTGCCCCACCCAGGGGTGGCATGTATCCAATGGGTCATCTGTAGCTGAAAATCATTTCTTTTCTCACCAATTTGAAAGCTATCTATCCATTGTGAAAGGGAACCAGCAACCTGCTCCCAGCAATAAATTAAAAGCAATGCAACCCACAGTTAGAGTTCTTACAAACAAAGGACGTCTCCTGTGAGTGTAGTTGTAGGGGTTGTTACTTGAAACCACCCACTATCTCTGACCTTTTTGGCAACTGTACTCTTAGTGCTGCTTGTAGATGTGAGCAGGTGAGTCTACTGTCTGCATTGGCACTTGGTATTTGATCACAAATCATGTTATCTTACTTCTCATCACCACGAGAAGCCCAGATTTTCTTCCATCTCCAAGAAGCTCTTGAATGAGCTTCAAAAATTGGGATGAAAGAAGAATCACATTTCCATTAGACTTTCTTAGCAGGAGCTGGCTTTCCAGTTCCTGAAGTTCATAGTAATGACAATACCATCCAACATATGTGCTTTTTGATTACAAAACACAATCATGCTTATTAAGCCTATAACAACTTGATGAGGACACTAGCTATGGTAACCTACCCAGGAGGACGTTGTCTACAGCATAGTCTACAACACCCTGCCCAGTACCATCCACATAACAACTTATTGAAGATACTACCTCCCGCATAGAAAGCCCACCAAGTCGGATCCTGCCCCACACAGCAGCTTACCAAGCAAGACACCACCCACACTGTTCATGAGACATTGAGTTCCCATCTTAGAACCAGAACCTAGGATAAATAATGACACTAACAAGACTGATAAGGGAAAAGGGAAACCAGATAAATGACTCTCCCATATTGGGCTGGTTCTGTTCAGAGGCTTAGAGCTGCAGACAGTCTTACCTGAGGTATGCCTTTCCCAGGCACCCCACATCTATGTGTGAACCAAGAATGCATGAAGGCCTGGCTGCTTGGCTCCACCTGGAATGGATCTGGGTACAGTTCTATCTTTGGGGTTCACCAAGATATACAAGAGGGTGTCGTCAGTCCTGCACACAGCTTGCCTTCTTCTCCACCCAGAGCTATCTTCTGCTGCCCTCTGTCACACAGTTACGACCCCAGTGACCCTACATCACAGCCACACTGAACACTCACCTCTGGCCCGAGTCTGCTTCCTGGGCCTCAGTGTGAAGTGAGTGTCTCAGCAGCATCCCCTGGATGAGGACTCTCCAGCACCGTGGCTCAGGACGACTAGGGCACCCCTGTTCATTGAGCAAACCGTTATTGCTGTGTCTTGCCAGGATCCATGCACATGCAGTCCCTGGGCAGCCCAGAAAATAAAAAGGCATGCTCTCACCCCTGTATATGCTTGTACATTCACTCAGAGAGATTTTTTCCATCTCATTTGCATATGTTAGCATCAACATGGAAGTGATATTTGCATTATCACAACATGGTTCTCCTTTTGCAGAAAGAAGTTTATGAACTTCATGTGCTGTGGGACCTGGCGAGGAATGCGAGCCAGCATCTCTGAAACAAGGGCAGAAAAACCCTCCACAGCTTCAGGAGACTTTGATCTCCCAGGTAGGGTGGCAGGAGCCGTGCGCTGGGCGCGTATGTGGAGGGAGAATGGAGATCGTTGAAAATGACCCCAGATCTCTTCACATGCTACTTGCTGGGAGGTGAAGCAGTTCCAGAAAGTGTGATGATCAGGGGAGGCTGGCTTCTGAGTTCTCTGCCCATGCACTCATGGATCCAATCCTGGTCCCACCCACTCCATGACAGCACCGCTGCGCCCTCCTCCCTCAGTTCTGTCCTTGGGTTGGGGTCACCACTGCAAGCTGAGACGGAGCTCCTGGGCCTGTTGGCACAAGTGGGCGTGTGCTACCCTGAGCCCGCCAGGAAAGGAACCGGGCACCATGGCTTGTGCTCTTTGCTTGTCAGCTCCAGTAGATTTATTTACAAATTTGACAACGAGGAAGGTACAGTGGGTCCTAAGAAGGGTGTTTCGGCAGAAGAAAATTCTCCAAAAATGAATAACAATAAAAAGTCCTAATCAAATTATGATGTTCAAGGGGCCGGGGAGATGGCTCAGTGGAATAAGTGCTTCCCTGGCAAGCACAAGGGCCTGAGTTCAATCCCCGGTTCCACCAAAAAAAAAAAAAAAAAAAAAAAATTATGATGTTCAAGATGTCACTTGCCTGAGTTGGGAATCTGCTGAAATACTGTCATCTGCAGCCAAGCAAATGTTTGCAGATGAAAGTGTGTTCCTAATGGTGATACCTGGCTATGTTCAACGAGTCCTATCCCCTTGCACATCTCACCTCTTTCTGAAGGAGCATGAAAAATATTTGCAATACCAAAAGGAGAGCAAAAGCTCTTTCTCGGAAAATAATAAATGAAAACCTCTAGGTTAAGGCATTAGAGGACAGCAATGCCCAGCTACCTCAGCAAGGAGGATGATGTTGATCTAATTGTGTGAGAAAAGCTCAGTGTCACCCTTTGTTTAGAGCAGCCCCATTACAATTTTATGATACCCTTTCAAGGGAGTTGGTGAGTACGATTGATTCTTGTCCTCACATTTTACATCAAAGGACCTCTATCAGCGGTACAGGTCACCGAAATCACAAATGAAGCAAATTTAATGGCCCAAGTTTGGTCTCCAGAGATAAGTGTGGTAGTTACCCAAGTTTGACCTTTGGCAGGATTTTGTTGATAATGGGCTTGAATGCATCCACTTTTAGAGAAGGCAGGAGACAGACCCATTGAAGAGATGGTTTGGGACAGCAGTGTAGTTCTGCCCCATCACCTCCTGCCAGGTACACACAGATAGCTGCAGGAAAGGCTCCTTGCTCCACATTAAAAGGAGCTTATCCGCTGGGCTTACCCCACCACTGCATCAGCTGCGGGTCTTTGCTTAAAGACTTACAGGCAAAGCTCTTACAGTTCCCAATCCAGTGACATTTGCAGCTCACTATAATTTATTGAATATCGTCCAAAGAGCAAACACAGAGTTTATCCTGGTGGCGTTTTAGTTGGGTTGTAAATGTTTGCCATTTACCAAGAATAGAAAGGAAGGGTGAAACAGGGACAAGGAGAGAGACAGAAAGAGAGACAGAAAGGGAAAGACAGCAAAGACCTCAGCTTCCAGGGCTTTGTGAAACATGAAGGCTGTCACAGCTTCTTCTTCACACTCGGGTCTGCCTCCTGCTGTCACTCAGCAATCTCTACTTGTTCAAGGGTCACCTGTGAGCAGGCACTGGTTTGTCAAGTTGGCTCAGTAGCCTGCTCACTCCTCCCTTGTTGGGCTCACCTGAAAGCCTAGCTCAGAGAGGGACTGGTTGCTGCATCCCCGAGCAAAAACCCAATCCCCAGCCCAAGAATCCTCTGCTGAACAGAAATTGTTGGTGGAAAGTACAAGATGAAAAGTGCTAAATGAGGCCCCTTTTTATAAACAAGTTCAACTACTTAATCAGGTTGAAATGAAATAACTGAATGGTCACCATTATCAGCCATTAGGGAGATGCAAATTAAAACCACAATGAGATATCACAGCACCACTGCCAGAGGGCTGAGACAGAAGAGTGGTGAAGACATCAACTGCTGGCCCAGAGGGTCAGCGAATGGGTCACTTGCACCTCCTGGGGAGGAGATAAAATGACACAGTCACACCGAAAATTGTTAGGGCCTGGCACGGTGGAGCATGCCTGTAATCTCAACACTTGGGAAACTGAGGCAGGAGGGTCATGCATTCAAGTCCACCCTGGAAAACCTTAAACAAAATGAAATGAAACAGTCCAAGGATGTGTCTGTTAAGGAAACTCAATTCTCATACAATTCAGCACTGTGACTTCTGGTCATTTTTCCAGATAAATGAAGATGTGCGTTCACACAAAAACTTATTCACAAATATTCACAAGAGACTGATTGGTGAGAACATAAAACTGAAATGACCCAGATAGCCTTCAGCAGATGAGTGGTTAAACAAAATGTGCTCAATGGACTACTATTCAGCAATAAAAAGTAATAAAACACCGCTACATAAAACAATTCAGATAGATCTCAAGGGAATTGCACTAAGTGGGGGGGGGGACCTCATAAGGTTATATGCCATTTAGGTAACACTCTTGAAAAACATACAACTAGAGATAGGGGTATTGCTTACCAGAGATGAAAGCTTGGACTGGGAGGAGGGTGATGGGCAGCTGCTTAGGCCTTCATGGTCATGGTAGTGGTGTTTACATAAGTCTAACCTTCTAACACAGTGGATTAGACCTTGATACACCCAAAGAATTACATGTAAAACTGAGCAGCTCTGTATACTGGAGGTCAGTTAGTCTCCCCTTTTCCAAAATTGTACTATATAACACACGGCCACAAAGGATGCCAGAGAACACACCCACAAGTGTACCACTCTGGCATGGGATTATACTGAGCTAAAGCGGGTAGGCCTGATAGCTCAGCGGACTAAAGCGCCTGCTTAGGCAGAGCACAGTGGCCAGAGTTTGCTCCCCAGGGTGCTATGCTGGCCCTACCCGCGGGGCACACTGAGATGGTGATAGAGACTCGGCATGGTGGTACACGCCTGTAATCCCAGCACTTGGGAGGCTGAAAACTGGAGAATCACTATGAGTCCAAGCTGTGTAGTGAGACTTTGTAGACTCGGTAGACCCTGCTCTAAATACAGAAATACAGAAATAAATAAATTAGTAAATTAACAGAGCTAAAAGGGTTTGAGAAAGAAAAGAAACAAGACAGACATATTTTCCTGGAAAAAGAAGATTAAAAACCTATATGAAAGTTGCCCTCCTTGGCCAGGAACAAAAAGCATCCTGCCACGAGGAGTCACCACAGAACAATTTCCACACAATCAGATGTGTTTAAAATCATTCTTAACTTTCTTTATCTTCCTTGCTCAATTTAGTTACTCTTCCATAATTGATGCTTTGTGTTTAATTTAACATAAAATCATGTAAATTTTGACACTTCTTTGGGCCTCTATTTCCTTATAAGGCCTCTCGTGTCCCATAAAACTTGTATTACAATTTTATGGGTTTTTTTTTTATTAATCTATCTTGTGTCAATTAAATGCTCAGGCCTGGCCAGAGCCCGAGGAAGATAGAGGTAAAGTTTTTCCTACTCTACAGGGCATGTGAAATGGACAGTTTGTTAGGCCTCTTCATATATTTTTCTAATCAATATGGACTTACTATTTGTTAAAGTCAAAATGAATGGACTAATAAGAAATAAGCTAGGGAGAGAGAGAGAGAAAGAAAGACAAGGAGGAGGAGGAGGAGGAGGAGGAGGAGGAGGAGGAGAAAGAGAGGGTGGAAGAGGAGAACTAGAAGGAAATGACAGAGGAGGAAAAGGAAGAGAAAGAGCAGGAGGGCAGAAGGAAGAGAAGGGGAGGAAAAGAAAAGGAAGAGGAGGGAAGGAAAGAAGGTGAGAGATGGGAGGGGAAGGAGAGACAAGCAAGGTGTGGGACATACGGAGGTCCCTGCCTTCTCTGCAGCAGCGAGCTGGTGACACAAACATCAGCAGGGGTAGTGAGACCTCTTGCTCACCACATGACCACAGCCTCAAACACGTCCATGTATTCAGCACATGGTGATTATTGATAAACATCCATGTCATCCCTAAAGCTAATCATCGATGACAAAAAGTAATGAGAATAAACAGCCAGCTCTTACAGGAGTGAAGGATTTCATAAAGAATTGTTGAATAAGTGGCATAGCATTTCCATTATACAATGTACAAAGAGTCTGGTGGCCTCCCGAGCAGCCCAGCGCTACAACCCCCAGTGCTGCATCGGACACTGTGGGCTCACTAGGAAGGGAGAGGGTATGTTTAGCGTTCTTCCCCTTCCCTTTACTGCTACTGCTGTTAATGGTACTAACAATGATAACAATGAGGGTTCTGTGGATGCAGACTTCATCCTCAAGCTCCTTGGGGTGTCTACATTAAATATGCACATATCTCCACACTTCAGTCATATTCCAATAAAGGGACTTTTAAGAAAAGAACTTCGGAAGAATAATGCAGAAAATGTGAACATAGACTGACAATTTGGTTATATTATGGAATTATTACTGATTCATTCAGCGAGGTATTCGAGCTGTGGTTTTGTAGGGAAGTCTTGATTCTTGTGAACTACACAAGAATTATTATTATTATTACTATTATTATTTTTAATGTATTTGCTTGTTACAGGGTATCACTATGCAACTCGGGCTCATAATGATCGTCTTGTTTTCAGCCTCCCCAACATTGGGATTACAGGCCTAAGCCACTGCCCTGACTCCGTGGTTGGCTCAGCCCACACTGGGGAGGGGCTGGCGCAGTATATGGTACCAGGATTGAACTGTGGTCCCTGCATTCACCTGAACTTGCCTAAGCAGACACTTTAGCCCACTGACCTATCTTGCCAGCCCAGTGCACAAGTATTCAAGACAAAAACACAATCCCTGCAAGTCAGTGTCACATGGCTTTGGAAAGGTGGCAAAGCATTGGTGTTTATTAACCCTAAGTCATGCAGGCGCTCATTATAGTATGTTCTTGGAACATTCTGTGCTGGGGAAAACTTTCAAAATAAAGCATGGGGGGAAGAAAGAGAATGGATCCGCTTGAAGAGAGTTCTTGCAATGAAGCTGAGCATTCAACATGGGAGCGCAGAATTTTTAGACTTTCTTCAGACGAGGGCGTGATAGAAGGTTTGTGTGAACTCAAAGGCCTTATTGGTTCCATGGTGTTGAGAGGTTGGGCGGGTGTTGTTCAGGCTGGCCACAGGCACAAGCCACCATCCCACCTTCAGAGTCCTTTTCATATGATTCAGGAGCTGCCAGGATAGAGAGGACAGGAACTGTGACACCACTGCCACTTTCCACTTCCTCCTGGAGAGCTAATATAACACCAGCAGCAAATACATTAGTATTTTAGACAGTGTCTTGAAAATATAAGTGTTTTAGTTTGTGTCTAGTTGTCCCCCCAAAGCCTCTTGTAAGTTACGGAGCAGAGGAAACTAGAGGCTTGAGAGGCAGGGCCAGAGGGTTAGGGTGGGGCCCGAGGGGCAGGATCATTAAACTGGCTAGACTATGCTTTCTTAGAGATGTGGAGAGGGTCATCCTGGACACGGCAGGGCCCCAGGCTCTCCTCCAGTGTCTTGAAACTTCCAGTAGCTGTGAGCTAAACAAACGTTTCCTTCCCTCATTTTGAGTGTTGGGTACTTGTCTGTCCCAGCAACGAGAGAAGAGTAACTGAGACAGTAAGATCCAAGACTTAGAGTCTTAGACTGCTGGCTGTCACCTACTTCCGCCATCCTGAGGTCAACTGAAAGAGCTGCACCTAGGACTTGACAACATAGAACTGAATGAATAAAATACACGGTGTTAGAGGACTTTGAATACTGTGATGTTCTGTGCAACTTTTCATAATCTGATGTCTTGGAACTGATGTCAAAAGATTAAAATTAACCATAAAGTATGTATTTCAGAATATGTAAGTATGTTTAAATAAGCAGATTAATGACTTCGCTCATATTTAATTTACTCAATTCTACTCTGAATTTAAATTTCCCAAGACCCAATATGTTCATGTTAGCATATTAAATATTGAGCTTGAAGATTCACATGGAAGTTAAATGTGATGTTTATAAAAGTACTTTGTAAACTCTAAATCTTGTCCAGATGTGAGGGATTCCACTGTGGGTACGCTTGGAAAGCTGAGAATGTTCTAAAGGGCAACATTTTAAAGTGCCTCCATACTTTGCCAGCTTTAGGCCTGAAAAAGCAGGCATGAAAAGCAAACAGCAGTGACAGCGAACTTTCCAGAGCTTCCAATGACATGAGCAGCCCCTGCAGTGTGCACCACGCTGTAGGTTTGCCACTGCTGGATGTGAGGCTGAGTTCCAAGTCCTACAAGGTCTGGTGGGGGCAATCAGTTCAGGCGCAACCAGTTATTCTTCTTGACTTTGAAGATCAGTCTCCTCGTCATCTTTCAGGTAGAGCCATGGCTTGGGCCTGCCTTGCAGGGGTCCTGGGCTTGCTCAGATGTATTAATGGCTGACTCATCATTTCCTTTGCCCACAGGGAGTGAGCCAGCAGGCATCAGGGGCAAGCGCACCAAGCCAGCAGGGTGCGCAGCATGAGGATCTGCTTCATCGGCAGTGCTAGCTGGACTACCCCAGCTCAGGAAGTTGGAGGTTCTCTGAGGATTCTAGGCAGAGGTTCCCTGGGAAGCCCATCTTTGAGAGACAGTTTGGTCTGTCTGAATGACAGTCCCAGCAGCCCACGTTTGGCCAGCACTCTGAGAGGCTTCATCTCTACTTCTCCTCCAAGCTGTTAGAGGGCCCAAAATCAATGCTTCAGCTTCTGTACAGATGGAAAAAGAAAGGCTCAGAAGGACTCCAACAATGAGTTGCATCACAGAAGACCAAGGGGATCAAGTTTAAGGTAAACACTGGATATTTACCACCATATTCTAGTGTCATTCATTCATCACACCAAAGATGTGGGCACTTCACTCATTTGTCATCTAGAAATGCTAGTAGACAAAAGGTCTGGTATATCTACCCATACACAGATGACTTATAAATAGTAAAAGTGTAAGTGTACCGTTATGTCTAATACCTCCTAAGAAAACTAAGCACTGATGTTTTCATTACTTTCAAAATATTCTAGGCTTACACCCACCATATTGTATTCATACATGACATCCCAAGGAAATGGGTAGGCCGTACTGGAGAACCACATCCAAAAAAGGAAAGAATAAGGCATTTAAAAAGTGACATGCTCGGGCCGGGGAGATGGCTCAGTGGGATAAGTGCTTCCCTGGCAATTGCAAGGGCCTGAGTTCAATCCCTGGTTCTGCCAAAAAAAATTTTTTTTAAAAAGTGACATGCTCAAGATTCCATCCCTGACTAATACAAATCCAACCTGGGCTACTGTTCTTCCATCAAATACACAAGAGAGGTTTGGACAGGACTTCAAAGACCTAAATCAGCAGATGGGTGTGCCCCTTGTTATGGCCTGTGTTTACATATCCCTCCAAAGCCTCACGGAGTCAGAGAGTTTTACACCAGGAAGGGGGTGAATTTAGAACGTGTGATGGACTCATAGTGCAGCCCTGAAATTAAGGATGGGTGGCTTCCGGGCTGGACTGCTGCCACCCTAATCTCATAGGCTGGATACAGCATGAAGGATAGGCTCAGTCTCTCTCTCTCTCTCTCTCTCTCTCTCTCTCTCTCTCTCTCTCTCCTCTTCCTCTCTCCTCTCTTTTCTCTCCCTCCTTCCTGCCCTCCCTCTCTCTCCCTCTCTCTCTCTTTTCCTCTCTCCTCTCTTCTCTGTCTCCCTCCCTCTCTCACTCACACACTCCCTTTCTCCCTCTCCCTCTCCCCTCTGTCTCTCTCCCTCTCTCCTCTCTTCTTTCTCTCTACCTCCCTCTTTCCCTCACTGACTCCCTCCC
>NDGN011330396.1:0-11884 GCA_002564285.1 Tympanoctomys barrerae
ACCCCACTCCTGGTACCAAATTCTGTCTTAGTTACTCTTCTCTCATTGCTGGGACTAATACCCAATACTCAAAATGAAGGAAGGAAAGGTTTATTTAGCTCACATTTGCTGGAGGTTTCAGTCCATACTCAGCTGGGTCCAATGCAGAGCAGCACAAAACAGAGGCCAACCTTTCATGGTGGTGGCAAAGAGCAAGAGCACAAGGGAAGAGCAGCAGCTCAAGCAGCTGGCTTCCCTTCACACCTTACATTGTAATGCAAATTACCTGCCCCAGGGCAGGTGCAGCAATCACAGGGGCCAGGGAGATGGCTCAGTAGAATAAGCACTTCCCTGGCAAGTGCAAGGGCCAGAGTTCAATCCCCGGTTCCACCAAAAAAAAAAAAAAATCGCAAATTCCAGAAGCCACCCCAAGACTACATGAGGCTTTGGGGGGACACCTATACACAATCCGTCACACAGCATCATTCAGTTTACTGCTATGCAAATAAGGACCTGATTGATGGTTGAGTTCCAGGATAAATGTCTACATTGAAAGCATAAGAAGTCATCTACAAAAATGCATGAATTTTTATGCCATATTTTGACCCACTGCTTTTCCCTGAGTCTTGGACATTCTGGCCATCACCTTGAGAAATCTATGAATGCTTTCAGTTCAGACTTATGAAAGCTCTCAGTGCAGCTAGTGAGGTGTCATAATAAATGCACCTTAATGTGGCTACTGGTGCATACAGAATTTTTACCTGCACTTTAGCCTTGTGTATCTCAGTGTCTTGTAGCAGTTCATCTGTTACAGCTTCCAATACTGAACGCAGTCCTAGCATTCTCTCCAACACCTTTCATCCCTGCCAAGACCCTCACTACATTTTTGGACCTAGCTCTAACACAGGATCAACCCATTTTGTTGGGCGACCATCTTGCAACATTTTGTCTCCTCAAATACGTCCTCACATTGCTGTTTTCTTAGTCATCTGCAGTCCCCCCTTCTGTATCAGTCACTTCTTGCTCCCTGTCACTGTCACAGGAGCTTTGGCTCACAGGCCAGCACCCAAGTCATCACCGTCACCATCCTCTATCCCCACCCCCTTGCTGCTAGGAAGGCCTGCATTTACCATGATGGATCCTCTTCATCATCCATGCAAGTCACCTGATGACTCATGTTTGACCTCCTCCAAAACTTACAATCTGGCTTGTCGTGTGTCTGTAATGAAATGGGCTACTTCTACCAAAACAAAAATCAGAAGGAAACTTTTCCTTAATCAGTCCTGGAGTGGTGTGGGTCTGTTGGACCCTCTGTGAAGCTCATGTAAATATATGCAAAACCGTGAGATGGAGCGGTAAGCAGACCCCAGTCTTGCTTGACACTTCTGTACATGTGCCCCGTTCTCGCCAGTCACCGTGCCAGCTGGGCAAGTGCACAGATCACTCGCTATATCCTCCAGGCAGGCTACCAGGGTGCAGCTAGCAACAATAATGCCAAAGTACAAATTTACAGTAGAAATTAGGGGCTGGGTGCACTGGACCCAGGCTTATGCCTCTAGAGCTAAAAATCTCTCCTTCCTCCCTGTACTCTCATTATTTTTGATTCTCTTTTTATCTTTTTTAAACATTCTATCGCCCACAGCACAGTGTAGTTAGTTCTAAACTTTTTTTTGTCAAAGTAATATATGTACAAGGTACTAACTACAAATAAAATAAACCTATGGAGAACAAAATAAATTACATTTATTTGTGGCTAATTAGGACTGAAAATGTGCTTTGAGGTCTTACAAAATCACAGAAGCTTTATTTACAGTTCTAAACAGCAAAGGCATTGCAAATTGTATCATTTGGCAGGTAGAAATTACGATTCGCTGGCAGCAGTTAAGCTGTCTGGTAAGAAGGAGCTGGGTGTGGCCTCAGGCTTGAGCAGCCCGAGGGAGGCGTCCAGGACGGAAGATCAGCAGAAGCTGCGAGACGAGGTTTCAGGATCCAACAGGCTGGCCCACTGCGAAGGTTGAACACGGGGGCGGGGGTGGGGGAGGGGGCCCCCTCCTGTTCTGAGAGCGATGACTGGTGGCCTCTCCTTTCTGTGCTAAGTGTCCCAAACAGGCCTACTCCTCCTGTTCTCCTTGATGAGCAGAGCCTGCACCCAGAGCAGCACCTGTGCGTCCGCTCCCTGCCAGGCCACATAGTTGCAGGAGTCCAGCGTTGCCAGTCTGCTGAGGGTGATTTTGCTTAGTGAAGATGGAAATCATAGAGAGGCCGAGCCTGCAGATGTGAGTGCCAACAGCTCTCCACACCTGGTGCTAGCTGCTCTCCTTGACGTGCTCCCAACAGCCAGAGCTGGCCGCCGCCCCAGCAGTCTCCTGCAGCTCTTGATGCTCTCTGGCTGCTAACCATCCTCAGGGACAGCCGCCCTCAGCGCTAGCACCTCGTAGCAATCAGCTGAGACTGGCTACTTGAGGTAGAAATCTCAAACAGGCAAAATAAAACCATCCGAAGAGGCTTCATGGGAGTTACACAGTGCATGGTGGAGGATTGCCTGACGGATGAGGAGGCGAGGCTGCCACAGCCCAAGCAAAGCCCTCCGCAGCAGTCCTGGGCACCTGATGTAGCCACAGCCACGGTGTTGGCAGCCTGGGTGGACCGCCGAAGAAGTGGCACGTGGCTGTGTTCCAGGCAGCAGCTGCACATAGGGGCCAAGCACGGGGCAGGGTGAGGAGCCAGGCCGCCGTCGCCCACTGCCACCAGGGCCGGCAGCTTCAGTCGTCAAAGGTAGAAAGAGAAGACAATTAGCAGTGCCTTGTGGGGAGGCCCTGCTCTGGCCACCAGAACGGGCTTGGCACCTGCTCACTCTTCCTTACGCCTGCAGCCTGAGTCCCGACTCTGACCAGGGAGATCTGAACATACAACTTGGGTCTGTCGTCATCCGCGGGACGGAGCTGAAGCCCACTGAGCCACGCTGTGAGGTTTCTTGGTCTCTCAGTGCTCTTGTGGTGCTGCAGCCCTACTTTCTTCCTTGGCATACTCCCACATTCTTCAAAGATTCCTGAGGCAGAAAGCTTCTAAGCTCTGATAGTACAGTGAACCTCTTCTCAAACTTCGGAGACTGAAGACCAGGTGGGGCTTCAGGTGCTGCAGCGCAGTCCCCCATTTTATCTTAGAGCCCTGTCAGGTCGACCTGGGCAGGACTTTCCAGCACCACCCTGCTGATCAAGAGTGGCATTGTTGTCAGAGAAAACCCAGCTCAGCTAGTGCTGTTGGCCTTGGCAAACCCCAGACAGGAAGTGATACAGAAAAGATGCGCCAGAGCGTGGGGTCTCCAAGCACCAGGCACCTAGAAACATCTGTGTGTTTATACTGGGCGCTCCAAAGGCGCTGGCCGCTGAGGAGCCAGAGAGCTTTGTTTTGTTTTTTGTTTTTTTCTGTTCATTGAAATTTAATATGCTGTTATATGACAGAGAAATGAATAACGCTTTTCATTGACAGCTTCTTTATTTCTTGTAACCAAGGCATGGATAGTCCCCAATCGGTGTTGAATCTCGGCAGCATGTAGCTGTCCTTTGTGGTCTCCAGGGCTCTGCCACTCCCTACAAGGCAGCATATTTAGATCCTGCAAAGGCCACTTTCTAGCTGGTCCCCTGCTGCTCTTCACAGGAGACACTGCAAGGCTGAGTCAGGAGTATTGCGGGACCCAGCAAGTCCTGCGGTCAGGCCAGGAAGAGGCTCCCCTATTCCATTACTAAGCCAAGAAGCCCCACACTTTCTGTCTGTCCTGGGCTTTTTGGCTATTTGAAAATCAATATATTTCATGCCTTTTCTGTGGTCAGCAATAAGCAGATTGTCCTTTAGCTGCAAGATGTTTTCTAGGTGACACAAGTTCACATTTCATGAATGACGGCTTTCAGAGCCCCTCTCACAGAGTCCATGTCTTTGGGTCCCTTCTACATGTCAAGTGTTGGGCAGGGAGAGTTCTGTGTCGGGCAGGCCTGCGGGCTCCTGAGGCCTGTGGGCTCCTGAGTCCCGAGCCTGGAGGCTCGCCCACCTCCGACTGCCTGAGCCCTGCTAGCCAGCCCTGTTCGCAGGGCCCTTCCTGGCCAAGCATCCTCCTAAGGAATAGATTTGTTACCCCCTCACTGATGAAGATCACCCAGAATGAGCCGGCTGTGGCTTGGGTTTTTGCAAGGGGAACAACCTAACACAGGACATATTTTATTATAGTACTTTATAATGAATCACCCAAGAATCATACATAAGAAGTGCAGGAAATCTGTCTACATACATAACACTAGAGACCCTGGCTGAGGGCCTAGATCCTAATATTCTGCAAAGTCCAGCTGGAAGCCTAGAGCTCATAACAACGCCTCCCATATGTCCAGCTGGAGACCTAGAGCAATGCCTCATGCACATCTGCTTCATGGATCTGTGCTGGAAAGGCCCAAGGTCAGTGGTGGAAGCTGGGAAGTCTATGCCAGGAGGATGAAGGCTGTGCCAGCAGGCTGAGGGATCTGAACTGAGAGAACTTTGACCATGGATGTTTGCCGCAACCAAAGGTCCTTTGCCTGATCTCCTCACTTGACCCCCCTTATCCACGCCCTGAAAAAGACTCCATTTTCCTCTGTACCCCACAGCCTTTTCATCCTCTGTCCGCCTGACCAGGCACAGTGAATTCCACGCATGTTAGTTTTACACCAGCCTGGCAGTCTCTGCTGGTCTCTGCCTCCAGTTGTTCCTTACAGCCCCCTATAAACTCCCAGACAAATCTGCATACAATAAATATTCTCAGATCCAGGAGAGAGACAGAAACTGGGAGCAAGTGTATCAAGTGCATGACCTGCCTGGGCGTGGAGGGTCCTGGTGGTCAGATGTGGGGCACAGGTGGGCACGCTTCAGAAAAAGAAAGATAAGCTGAACAGTAGGCAAACGGGCAAGACAGACAGAAAAACAGGGGCTAAAGCTGAGAGCAACTTCATACCTTTCCTGAATCTTTTAGAGGCTTGAGATGGAGCAACAAGCCTGTCAGACAAGAGCCAGTCACCAGCACATGCTTGCCTGGGGCAGATGCCACTGGACTCCAGGAAGGATTTCCTAAAATTCTTGCTGAGCTGTAGCAAGTGTGGGATGCCCAGAACCTGGAGATCTGGAGGTGGAGAGGATCCATCAGACTAAAGGCTCCTCCTCTGGCTCACACGGTAAGCCAGTGTCTTAAGAAAGGGCCACTCCTGTGCAGCCACCAAGGGAAAGTCACTGAATTGTCCAGGCCCCCACTCCGTCCCCCACCAGAGCAAGAGATCTGACCTCTCAGGACAGAGTGACAACCTCCATGGTCCTTAGGGCAAGTAGAAGGGACCTGACCACCGTGGAAGAAGATGTGCTGGGTCAGAGCTGCGGCCGAACGTCAGATCTCCAAAAAGCCAAGCTCAAGCTGTAGACAGGTCTCCACCAGAACCAGGCCCACCACCTACACCAAGAGGTCACGGACCTTCCGGGATAGACCAGTGATCAGGCCAGGCCAGAGACGGGTCAGCAGACAAACAAAAAGCTGAGGGAAGAGGCGTACGGAAATGCTCAGAAGAGCCAGGCACCCAAGAATCTAGGGCTGGGTGCGCAGCACCATAGACGCGGCTGCGCGGGTCCTGCTCGGACCGCCTTGCTTCCCAGTTCAGCTTAATTTACGGCCCTGAAACAATTCACTGAATCAAAGCTTTTAAAAGTCAAATAAATAGAAATAAAACCCCCAGAATATAACAAATTCAATAGAATTAAATTGAAGGGCAAGAACAAGCAAGGATAGAACTTGAACGAGCTGGTTGAGACGTGCTGTGCTAATCAGAGCTAGAAGGAGCACAAGCCCGACGAATCCTTCAGAAGTCTGAGTGTTACCTGTCTCTGAGCGCCTAGTACTGGTCATAAAGAGGTCCGCCCCTTCGTGAAGGACTTGCTCCTCTTACTCATTTGATTGCTCTTCCTCCTAGAGGCTCTCACATAGCTTCTTCACGCTTAGCATTCTGCTATCCCCCAACGTGGCGTGAAATACAAGCGCTAACCTCTGCAATTTCGCTTCAAGGCATAAGTCCCATGTGCCACCTTCTGGACACCACGACTAACAGTCACGTGATGTTCCTGCCTACAACAGGCCACATGTATGATAAGGATCCCATAGATTTACAATGGGGATTAAAAAAAACAAAACCTTCCTCTAGGGCCAGCCAAATAGCTCAGCGGATTAAAGCGCCTGCAAGCAGATGCAGCGGCAGGGGTCTGATCCCCAGGCCTGCCCTGCCAGCCCCACTCCCAGGGCGCACTGAGACAGCAAGTGAAACTGGGCGTGGTGGCACACGACTGTAATCTCAGCACTCAGGAGGCTGAGGCAGGAGGGTCAGTGGAAGTTTGAGGCCAGCCTAGGATATATAGTGAACTCAAGGCCAGCCTGAGCTACACAACAAGACCTTGCCACAAAAAAAAAAACTTCCACTGCCTAGTGAGTCCGTTACAGCCACGGTAATGACACAGTACAAGGCATCACTCTTGTGTGTGTGGAGGTCACACAAGACCGAGGTAAACAGGTCCATCGCGCTGCCAGTTGTATCAACACATAATTCTGTACAATGTGCACACTACTAATATTACTACTAATATTCTTTTAAACTGTAGCTGGCTAATATGTTCATTTAATGAATATTTCAGCTATATTTCAACCTATAAAAAATTCAGTGTAAAATCATCTCTTGTATTGTAGCAGCAACAGCCGTAAACATCTTGCATTTTTTGGTTTCTTAATTCCAAAAAGTGGCCACATTGCAATCTATGAGAGTCTTATCAGACTATTCTAATGCATCCAAATTACTCCTTTAATTTGAAAAAGATTTAATAAATCAATTTAAAGAATAAATCCGTCTTTACAAGCACCCATGGGCCATAATTAGCATCAATAAATTAGAAAACACCATTTTCACATCTTCGTTTGCTGGCATTAACTGTGCAAATCAATCGAGCTGGACCGATAGATATATCTTAATGCATCCTGCTGTTAGCTAGGTTTGGTGATCGTGAGATGCACCTGAAAATAATAACTTGAAAGGTGGAAAGATGTACATCAGCTCAGTTTCCCAGGGTCCCCTCTGTGGCGGGTTGGTTCCAGCGCTGTTTGGTGTCTGGTTAGGTGGCGCGTGGCACTCTGTAGTGGGAGCAAGAAATAGAGCAGAGCTGCTCGCTTACGGCACCAGGAAGTCGCGAGAAGACGAGCGCTCACCAGCTCTCCTAGGCCAGGGCCCTCCCCCCACCCCCACCCATCCCCCACACACCTGCCCCTCCTCCCCGCAGCCCTGCCTCCTGAAGGCCTGCCACCTCCCAGCAGCCCCACCAGCTGGCAAGCACACCTCCAACACAGGGGCTCCGGGAGACATTTCAGACCCAAATGACAACACCCCCCTCTGGGACTCTCAAAGAAACCAGGCCGCTCTGTCTTGTTCTCTCCTCGCTGAGCATCTTGTCCCCTCTAAGTTGCCCCAGCTCCCTCCTGGGCTTCCGCCCCACACCCATGTAACCGTGCTAAAGCCTGGTTCACTGCGGAGATGTCACTCTCCACCTGCTGAGTCCTGAGGTATGCGCTCAACCTGCCTCCTTCCTTAGGGCTCCCTCTTGGAACCTAGCACAGATACACCTTCGCTATTTCAACCACAGAATTGCTGTCACTTCTTGTGTTTGGCTTCCCAGACTAAAACATTGATTCCTAAGTCACATTTAACCACCTTTACGTCATGTTTTGGTTTCAGGCTGCCCGTGAGTCTGTTACTCTTCTCTCACTGCTGGGACAAATACCAGACCCCCAAATGAAGGCAGGAAAGGTTCATCTAGCGCACAGTTAGTGGAAGCTTCAGTCTACACTCGGCTGGCTCCAAGGCTGAGTGGCACAGGGCACAAAGCAGCCTTTCATGGCGGCGGCAAAACCGAGAGCAACGGAGGGGCAGCAGGCCAGCAGCAGCCAGCCTCTCTCCCCTTCTTACACTGTAGTGCAGACGACCTGTGCCAGGGTGGTGCAGCACTCACACCCACGATAATCAATCACACACTCCAGAAGTCACTCCATGTCTGCATGAGGCTTGGGGGACACCTAGACACAAGCCATGGCACCTTGTTTTGAACCTTAAATTAATTCATTAATTCTCTCTTTGCATAACACAGAGATTCCTAACTTTTAGGTACTCAGTCTATGACTTCAATTTAAGTCTTTGCCTTAATTTTTATGTTCTACTCTTTTAATCACTCTATTGTACCCGAAAGAAGGGTTTCTACATCTTCCTGTGTTCTCACTGGGGTGGGATGTTGATTCCCTGCTCCTCTGGTTCCCCTAGGAGGACATGCACCTGTTCTCTGGCAGACCCACAGCTCACCATGAGACAGCGAGTGCTAAACGGTTGGGTGGTGTGACCTGTGACCCAGACACCTGCTCTGACCAGACAGTCCAGCTCTGAGTGGCAGCAGGAAGGGGCGCACTAGCCTGCCAACTGCCACCATGGCTTTCTTTGGGGGATGGTCATCTCCATGTGCCTGCCCGCAAGATGCCGCCTGAGCTAGCTCTGAGCCTGGATTTCAAGCCCAACAGCCTTAAGCTCTGGTCCTGGACCTTGCTCTCCTGACAACATACCAAAATCAACCCATTTACTTTTGTTTTTTTATGACTCTATTAAACACCCTAATCGGAGTTCAATGAGCGAAGCCCTGCGTTTCCCGAAGTTCTCTCATCCTGAGTGCTTTCGATGACAATAGTCATAGCAATGAAGGGACAAGAAGCGTGACAATGGATAGCACATAACGAGCGCTAAATGTGCATGTAACGTGCTTTATCTTCTCCTGCTTGTTCTCCGCAAGTCCCCAAGCAAGATTTATTATAGATCTCTTCATTTAACAGTAAGAACGATGTTAATGGCATCAGCAAGCTCAATCGGGGCACAAATGGGTAGGCAGAAATTATGCTTTAGTCCAGCGACGCTCCACTCAACAGTCCAGAGTCCTTGCTTCTGGACACTTCCCATGAGTGTGACAGAGCCGCTCCCTCCCGCCCGCGACGCCCTGCCCCTCCCGCCCTCACTCACCTAGGGACGCCTGCCTGACCCTCTCAGCAAGCTCTCCCTCCTCTGTTCTACCGCTCACTGAGATCAGTAGGGTGAAGGCTGTGGGAAGAAGAGAGGTGGAAGAGGTGTGCACAGGCGGGGCCCGGAGGCAAGCAGAGCTGGACTGGAAGGTCCTGAAAGCGGAGGCATTTGGGAGTAGAAATCTGAGGGCAGAGTGGGCCGCCTCCTTTGCGCCTCAGCCAGCTTGGGCCCAGCACCCTGTTGCCGGCCATCTCCAACTAGGAAGTGCATTAGGAACCGCTACCCTGTAAAGCCTGAAAAGCTGCACCGGCCAAAGCACCCCAGTCCCTGCATCAGGAAAGTAGCCGACATAGAAGGTAACACTGGACTGACCACTAGAGAGCAGAGACCAAGGCTGGGAAAGGGCGCTTGAAGGGGCTGAGGACAGCGTGCGAAGGCAGTTTGACAAGCCCTGCCTTGGTCGCACTGCCACTGCTGGGACCAAATGGCTGACACTTACAGCTCCGAGTGAGAGGAGACGATTTGGCCTACAGTTTCTGAGCTTTCTGCCCATGGTCACCTGGACCAGGAGTATAGTGCAGCGGGGCATGGCAGGAAAGCTCTTCATCCAAGGAGCCAGGATGCAAAGGCCAGAAGAGGAAAGAGCTAGAGCCGGACCCAGGCCTTGCCCGGGACTCGCCAGGGTGCATCCTTGGTGTTTGCTAGTCCCCTGGCACCTGTCAAACCAAACCACTTGGCCGCCAAGAGTAACCATCACAGGCCTCCATAAATAAGAAGCAGCAGCACTGGCAACAGCCAAGCTGAGAGTGGACCAAGGGGTGGAGGGAAGGCCCATCGGGCCCTCCGCACCTGCCCGACAGAGCCCCACAGCATGCAGTCGGGTGCCCGGCTGCCAGAGGGCAAGGCCTGCGCAGCACAGGCTCCTCTGTTCCTACGCTCAGGTCCTCGCTTCTCCCTCTGGCGCTCTCGGCGTCCTCTGCCAGGATGCTATCGGCCACCATATCCACAGCACCCCTTCTCTGGGCCACAGGTGCTGGCGTCTGACCCCCACCAGCTCGCTCACACCACACAACCCTGCGGGAAGGATGTGGCTGGGTCAAGGAAGGCTGACTCGATGCTTCCAACCCTGAGCAGGGTGTGGGGTGCAGGAGCGCGCGGGGACTATGCAAAAGCAGGGAGGCTGCACCCCCCGAACGCACACGTCCCAGGTCCACTCGTGGACTCTCAGTGTTGGAGCGTATGTTCCTCCTAAGTTCCAAGGCCCCAGAATGGCAAATCTTATGAAGCTTTGCTTTTATTCTCCAGCTGGTAGGCCACCCCTCCAGACTGTGCTCACAGTACCATCCTGCCTGTGTCTTCCCTGAAGTGCGGGCCTTTGCCAGGGCCTCAGTGTCAGTGGCCCAGCCTGGGGCTGCACCTGTCCATCGACATCAAGCATATAAGTGTTTTGCCGCAAAGGTGTACAGAGAAGAAAATATTTCAGTTTGTCTCTAATTGTCTGTTTAAAACCTACTTTTTTTTTTTTTTTGGCAGAGCTGGGGTCTGAACTCAGTTCCTTGCACTTGCCAGGCAAGCACTTATTCAACTGAGCAATCTCCCCAGCCCCTGTTTAAAACCTACTGTTTAAACAGAGGCTTTTTGCATTTTAGAAAACTCTATAGCACTATCTATGTATTTCCATTAAAAGTTATTTAACGGTACTTTGTGTTGAAGGCTCAGCTCACATTTAAAGGTGAAGACTTGCCCAAACCCAGCCTCCACCATCTGCCAGTTTTCAGTCATCCCAAGCTTCAGGTTCATTGTGTCTAAAACAGGGATAATACAAGTGCCTTCGTAACAGCGGACCATACACCTAGGCAAGGAAGCATCTGCATTCGCAAGCCTGCACAGACAGCCCCGGAGCTCTCTGAGTGAAGCCTCGCACAGCTTGGCCCAGCCCGCCCACACTGGAGTTTGATGGCAGCACCTTTGCCGCTCTTGTAGCTTTGCAGCAGCAGTCATGACGATAAACCCCAACAATGGCGGGCCTGATGGCTCAGTGGACTAAAGTACCCCCGTAGGCAGAGCTCAGCAGCCTGGGTTCGATCCCCAGCGTGCTGTGCTGGGTGTGCTGAGACAGCGATTGAGACTGGGTGCCATGGCACGTGCCTATAATCCCAGCACTTGGGAGGCAGAACACAGGAGAATCACAACAGTCCGGTCTATGTAGTGAGACACTGTGGACCCTGTAGACCCTGTCCTAAATACAGAAAAAAAAAGATAAACCTAAGCAGTGATGGCTGGCAGCCCAGCTGAATCCAACAGCCCACCATGCAATTTACTTGACACTGAGATGGTTTTTGCGTTATTGCTGTTGTTCTTAGCAGTATTTTTTATTTCTTACTTCTGACCAGTCCCCCTGAAATCAAGCCACTAATAAGATATGATTTGTCATAAATTACACTTCACTGAAGAAATGCGCTGATATCTGCATCTTTGTGTGTGTTGTTAGAATATCTCCTTTGTCCTTGTGTGCACGTGCGTGTGTTCTCAGGGTGTCTGTGCCTCCTTTGTCCTGTGTGTGCATGTGCGTGTGTTCTCAGCATGTCTGTGCCTCCTTTGTCCTGTGTGTGCACATGGGTGTGTTCCTCAGGTGTCTGTGCCTCCTTGGTCCTGGTGTGCACGTGCGTGTGTTCTCAGAGCATCACTGCCTCCTTTGTCCTGGTCTGCATGTACGTGTGTTCTCAGGGTATCTGTGCCTCCTTTGCCCTGTGTGTGCACGTGCGTGTGTTCTCAGGATGTCTGTGCCTCCTTTGTCCTGTGTGTGCACA
>NDGN011330399.1:0-11921 GCA_002564285.1 Tympanoctomys barrerae
AAAAAAAAAAAAAAAAAAAAAAGTAAAAAGGAATTTATTGGGAGGCCTGTCTCAAAACAAAAAAGGCTGGGGATGGAGCTTAGCGTGAAGACTGGCTTCACGCCCTCCAATCGCCAAAACCCCCACAAACCTCCCAAAGGAACCTCAGGTGAGGGCCACAGGTGGGCAGCCCTCACCACTCTATTAGGGGTCTCACCCTGGCACCTGCTTACGTTTTGCATGTACCTATTTCACTTTATTTTTTGGCAGTACCAGGGATTGAACTCAGGCCCTTGAGCTTGCAGGCAAGAGCTTATTCTACCGAGCCATCTCCCTGGCCCCCACTTCACTTTAAAACAAACAAACAAAAACAGTACTGGGGATTGAACCCAGGGTCCTGTACTGAGCTATATCCCCAGCAACTTTTTTTTTCTGAGACAAGGTCTCACTCAGATGATCGTACTGGCCTTCAACTTCTGACCCTCCTGCCCCAGCTTCCCACATAGCTGGGGTTGTAGGCGTGCACACCATACCCAGCTCTGTCTGTCTGCCCGTTCTGCCTCCACCGGGTGCATGAGTCAGGACAGGCCCACAGTTCTGACCAGGTGGCAGGGCTGGAGATGCCTGCTGCCACTACTATGCCCATGGGGTCACTGGACCAGCCCCTGAGGACTGCTTGACACATCTGGGAGCTCCTGGGCACTGGCTGGCCACCTGCCGCTTAGTTGAAACTCATCTGTTTTTCAGTACCAGATATTGAACTCACGATGTTATGCTTGCCAGGCAGGTGCTTGATCTGCTGAGCTATCTCCCCAACTCCTGAAACTCATCTTTACCAGCATGTTTCTCTTTTATTACTCAACCGCCACAGGTTTACTTCATATGGGGACAGCCCCTTGAGCTGTCCCCCTGCCTAGGGAGGCCCAGAGTCCTCGGCCATAGCCAGTCGTGTCTCTGAGTCCTTGGGAGACTGGGTCAGGGTACAGACACTGGTATGCAGATGGGAGCTGGGAGGAAAAGGAGCTCTGTGCAGGCTCCTGCTTTGGCAAGTGCTGGGTGGCCCTGTGCCCTGCCCAGGGACGGCATGGTGGGGCTGGGCCAGGGGCCTGTACTTTCCATCCTGCTCAGCCTCAGTTGATCCCAGCACTCGGGCTGTGCAGGACCTGGGAACAGTCATGGAAGGCACTTGGCTTAGGGTTGTAGGCCCTGTGAGAGGACGCGGGCCCTGGCTCAGTCAGACCTGGGCCTGGGCCTTGGAAGCTGTGGGCTGAGCTCAGCGAGCACGCATCCCCAGGTGACTTGACTGTGGCTCAGGGAACCTGGGCGCGGAGCTCAGAGCTTGGCCCGGGGATGGCGCTGCAGCAGTTCCCGCATGTCCAGCAGTGCCTTTTCTAGGTAATGTGCCAGGCGGGCAGCGTTGGTCTCAGCGCAGCTATTGTAGGCCGACACAGAGAAGTTGACATGGGTCTCCATGGGGTTGTAGCAGACGCCGTAGCCGTCAGGGACCACAGGCCCGAAGAACATGACACAGTCTGTCTTGGCAGGAACCTGGATGGTGTAGGATCAGTCTCATGATGCCTGATGCCGTGCCTCTCCTCTGGCACAGCACCACTCCCTCTTCTCTGTGATCCCAGGGTCCCTTCTTGTGGGGACCCTGGCTTCTCCCTCCTCATCTGTCGTGCTGGCTGGCAGGGGTCAGGTGATTATAACTGACCAGCAAATGACTCGGCTCATTGTCTCGCAGGGCTGGGGGCGCCTACTTGCGTGCCGAGGTTGCTGTGTGCCGCCTGCCAGGTCCTCCTGGCACTGCAGCTGCTCTGGCTGAGGGCCAGGCACATGGCCCCTCCCGCGCCCCAATGGCTTCTTGCCCCTCCCAGCAGGGCACTCGGGCACTGCTCACCTGGCTGGTGGAGAGGTTGAAGTGCATGGCAATGGCGTAGGAGGTGTCCATGAAGATGTCAGGCATGCTCACCAGGTCCTCAATGGCCTGCATCTTGAGGCCCAGCAGGTGTCGGTCGAAGGCCTCCCCACGGATGGCCTGGGGGAAGGAGCAGGCAGGAGCAGGTTCAAAGCAACAGATCACCCTTGCCCTCTCACCTTCCCCAAGAGGAAGTGGGATTCCCTGGGTGACCACTCACCCGGTCGGTGTAGGCGCGGTGTGACTGCACAGCCTTCCGCAGCAGCTCCACCTTCTGGTGCTCCTGAGGAGTGTGGGCGAGAGGGGCCAAGACGATGTCCCTCCCCGTGTGCTACTTCAGGACCCTAGTCCCCCCAGCACTGGGCTCCAAGCTCCTTTGGAGGAAGCTCAGCTTCTTTGGAGCTGCCATCTCCTTGATCCCAGCCAGGCCAATGTGGGGCAGACGCTCACGGCTGGGAGGTGGACGACTGAATGGATCTTTTCTCTTGGGCTGTCAGGAGGCTCTGAACTAAAGCCCCAGCTCCATTTCCTTAGATTACACTGCCCACCACAGGGCTAGGATCCCACAGGTCATGGCCAGAGTGCACCAGCAGAGCAAATGGGATAAGGGGACGGTGCAGTGCAGGTCTGCAGTCCCCACTCTAGCCCGGGCTCTCACCAGCACACTGGAATCATCCATGGCCTTGGTGAAGGCCAGCGAGTCTGTGGAGGCCGAGCGGATGGTGTCGGTGCGGCCCAGGTGGAACATGCGCAGGGAGGCGCTCTCGTAGGTGGCACAGGCCTGCCCGTAGATCCTGGGGGGAGGGGCACTGAGCACTGTCCCAAGGGCGCCTGCCCGCCCAGTCTCCCGCCCAGCTCCCAGGGGTGCACACCTGTAGTAGGCCAGCTGCAGGGCCATCTGGAAGAAGCCGTCGGGGCTCAGCTTCTCGGACTTGGGGAAGTCCTTCCCAAAGTGGTGGAACACAAACACCATGATGTCCAGGTCCTGGAGCATACTGGGCAAGCCATGGGGGGTGAGAATGGGCCCTGGGAACTTCTGCACAGCAAGGACCACCAGTGGGGGTGAGGGAGTTGGGGAGGCACAGTGACAGCCACCTACATGCTGAGGTTCTGCTTGGCCTTCTCGATGTCATTCTTGATCTCGGGGGTGATGTTGAATCGCAGCTTCTTGGGCATGGGCAGGGGCACCATGGGCGATCGCACCAGCTCCGGCTTCTTCCTATATGAGGGTGGGGCTGAGACTGTCAAGGGCTGGGACCCAGAGGGTCTGGGAGAGCTAGGGGCTTATCCCAGGCACAGGTGGGAAGTGCCAGAGCCACGACTCAAACTCAGGTCTCACTGACTCTGAACCGTGTCCTCTGCTTGCTTCCTTTCCCTGATCCCCAGGGCAAAAGGAGAGTGATGTCCAGACCTGCAGGTCACCTATCACCAGGTACTGGAGAACCAGAGTGTGAGTCGACTCACGTGTACTCCATGATGTGGTCCAGAAGGGCGACGATGGGGGGCCCCTCAGCAGCAGCATGCTCATAGACGAGCCCACAGGAGCCATCCTCCGCTACGATGAACTGTGGAGGACAGGTGACCTGTCAGCTGCTCTCAAGGGTCTCAGGGGAAGGGCCACTTTGAAGCCATCTCAGCGTGACACTTATTCCTCTGTGACAACTGCCATCTGTCAGGCAGCCTGGCCATCCCCAGCCCTTCCTGAACTCCATACCCCAGTGAGTCTTCGAGGATCCACACCAGGGCATTGTCACCCAAGGCCCAGGCAAAATAAGGGATGGCTGTGTCTGGTCCCAGACCCTCCTGATGTGCTGAGGAGCTGTGCTGGGGGTGACAGAAGCCTGATAATGATAGGCGGCTGCTGGCAATCAGAGCGTGTCCAGCCCACTGCCTTCAGCTGCTTTATAAGCAGGAGGCAGATGCCAGCCCCATAACGGCAGGCAGGAGAAAATCCCTAGACAAAATGCTAGGAGCCGGGCACACCCTCACCTGTAGTGTCTTGTCGAACCAGCGGTTGCCGCTGTTCAGCGTGCCACCGCCTCCGTGCAGCATCTGGCCAGCCACATGGTTGCGATAGACATCTTCTGAGACCCTGGGCACCGGCTTGTCCAGGCACACGGTGAAGATGCTCTTCTGGATAGAGTGTACAGAGTCCCGGTTCACCTTGTCTGTGGTGGCGTGAGGTAGGGATGAGACTCAGGACTTGGCGCCTAGGTACCCTGCTGGGGGGGTAGTTCCTGGCCTGGCCCTGCTGAGCCCAGGGGGCCTTGCACCATTTGCCTGTGGGTAAGTGCTCTGATCTCATCCTTGACAGGCCACTTGCAGCAGCACCTCAACTCCCAAACCCCTGGCCACAGCAGACACGGGGTCACATGAGACCTATGGGCAGTCCTGCAGTGCCCCATGGTGGCCCGCACCTTTGATGAGGGTGTTGTAGGCCTTGGCCCAACTGTTGCGGTGGTTGGAGGTCAGGATGCCCACCGGCTCCTTGTTGGTTTGCAGAGACGAGTTCCAGATCTTCTCCAGCTGCACAAAGATCTGATCCGCAGTGAGGGGTGTCCCATCGCTGTGGTACACGTCCAGCTCAAAGAACTGAAGCGAGGAGAGGAGCAGTCACCTTGCCACGTCTGGAAAGCAGGGAGGCAGGGCTCCACGGCTGTGGCCAGCACCACCCACCTGGTAGTTGTGCACCACAGTGATGTGCATGGGTGGCTTCTTGGTCTTCAGGAAGTTGACCACAGAGTCCTGCTTGGGGCCTGGTACGCGGCAGGACGACAGGATCTGGTAATACTGGTTCATGCACAGTGGCTTCCCCGCAAGGTGCTCCACAGGCAGGGTCTCACTGTGGGGCGGGACAGTGAGGCCTCAGGGAAAGAGAGGGGCCCAGTGGATGGGCCTGCAGGGCAAGCAAGTAGGTCACACACCACGCAGCACAAGTATTGCTACTCCATTAGTGTGAACAGGGGCCATTGGGACCAGGGGCTTTGGAAGCCTGTGTTCCCCTGGCAGGAGCCCTGTTTGTAAGTTACCCAAAGACTCTCTAAGATTCAGTTTGTTAAGGGGGATAGAAGGCAGCAAGTGAGCTTCTAGGGTCCTCTTTTTTAATTTTTCGTATTTTAGGACAGGGTCTACAGGGTCTCGCTGTGTAGACTAGACTTGTAGTGATCCTCCTGTTTACAGCCTCCCAAGTGCGGGGCTTACAGGTGTGCGTCCCCACGCCCAGCTTGGAGTCTTTCTTGGTTTGGATGGGTCAGTCAGCAGGAAGACAATCCAGCAGCCACAGCAGAAAACTGGTTTCCCAGTCACCAGTATGCGCTATCCACAACCCTCCCTGCAGCTGGGCCAACAGGAAGTGGAAAGGATGGACCTTGGGTCTGCCCACGGGTCAAGGGTGGTTGAGGGTGGAGTGCTCACTTGTCAATCATGGTCTTGAAATCCAAAACGCCCTCAATGAGTTTGGCAGCAAACCTGTAAGATCAGTTAGAGATGTGAAGCTGTGTGAACACACAGGGGCCCCTGAGCCTGGGATGTGAGCTGGGGACAGGAATGGCCACAGGCAAGAACCTATGGCTTCTCTTCTCCTCCTCCCTACCTACGAGAGCTGACAGCCACCCTGGTCTCCCAGGCAGGTGGTTGTCAGCAGGGCCTGGGACCCAGGAAGGGGAGGCAGTGGTACAGATGTCCCCTCTTCTGGGCCTTTCCTTTTCCTCCTCCTCCTCCTCCCTTGCTCTCCTCCTTCTTCCCTTCATCCCTCCCTCCCTCTCTCCTCCCCCCCTTTCCCTCTTTTATAGTGCTAGGGGTTGAACCCAGGCCCCTGCACATGCTAAGCAAGTGCTCCAGCACTGAGCTACCACTCAGCCCTGAATTAGACCCAGGGCCTTTGGGCTGAGCTACACTCCCAGTTTTTCCTTTTTCTTTTTATGTTTGGTGCTGAGGACCGAACCCAAGGCTTCCAGCTTTCTAGGCAAGCATTCTACCGCTGAGCCAAATCCTGAGCCCCCGAGCCTTTCCTTTTTGTTTTCAAACAGAATCTCTCTAATTGCTAAATCACCCAGGCTGGTCTTGAACTTGTGATTCTCCTGTCTCAGCCTCCCAGCGTGCTGGGACCATAAGCGTATGCCACCATGCCTGGCACATTTGAGACAGATTTTTTATAAACTGCCCAGGCTGGCCTCAAACATGTCATCCTCTTGCCTCAGTCTTCCTAATAGCTGGGATCACACATCTAATCCAGGTAGACCATCTGGATTTATGAGGAGAGATTTCCTGGCCTGGACCAACCATCGTCAATGTCTGGGGACACACAGCTCTACTGTGGGGACCACTGGCCAGGTTTTCAGAGACTGAGCCCTGGCCCTTCTCAGGGGGCCCTAGTCCTATTATCTATTATTTTTTGTATGGCTGGGGATGTAACCTGGAGCCTTGGACGTACTAGACAAGATTTCCACTGCTAAGCTGCAGTCCCAGCCTTTTCTCTTTTCTATCGTTTTCTTTCTTCTTTATGTATTTGGTTGTTACAGGGTCTCACTATGCAGCTTGGACTCCTAGTGATCTTCCTGTTTTCAGCCTCCCCAGTGCTGGGATTACAGGTGTGTGCCACCATACCTCATCTCAGTGGCAGGCGCAGCATACCCAGGGGCTGGGCCAGTGCAGCATGTGGTGCCAGGGATGGAACCCTGGTCCCTGTGCTTGCCTAGTCCGCTGAGCTATCTCACTGGACTCTTTTCTGTTTTTTTTCCTTGCTTTGTCCCTTTAAGAGACACAAGCGGCAGCAGAGAGCTGGCCTGGTGCAGCGATCCTGAACTGTATTTTTATCTCTGTTAGGACTAGAACTGGGCCAGGGCAGGTGTCGTGGCTAATGTGGGAAAGGGGACTGTGTATAAAGGTCACGCTGTGTCCAGCTGAGGACTGGGGAAAGGAAGAAATAGTTATGGCACTCTGCTAGTGGAGGCTCTGCCTCCTGTCCTGAAGGGTAGCCTGGGGAGATCCCTTCATGCCAGCCTCAGTTTCCTCATCTGTAAAATAGGTGTCATACTCTTGTTTCATAAGGCTTTTTTTTGGGTACCAGGCATCAAACTCAGGACTCTGCACTGGCCAGGTAGGTGCTGTGCTGCTGAGCTGGATCTCCAGCCTCACGAGGTGTCTGTGGGAATAAGAGGAGCACTGGCGTCCCTGCAGTCTCCTGGGAGTGGGCTTTGGACTCTGGGAAGGCTGGAGCCTGTTCCCAGCCCCTCCCATCCCTGGCCACTCACCGGAGCTGGCCCTGTAGATCCACAAAGTCCTGTTTGGGCAGGACCACACCTGGGCTGGAGCAGATGACCACAGGCTGGCGGTACTGGAGGTAGGCTGTCTTGAGCCACCATTCGGACAGCTGGCAAAGGAGCAGACCAGGTCAGGGTCACTGGGACCTGGAGCACCTTCCTTCCCAGGCCAGGGACCTGGCCGGCCCTGCTCCCCAGCACTGAGTCTCTGAATGACCACCAAGACCCAGAGCACACTGCCCTCCCTTTGATGCATAATCTCCCATGCAGGAAAGGCTGCAAGGAAACCTGCAGTGGCAGACAGCAGGGTGAGCAAGTTTTCTGTCTTGTGGGGCTGGGGTGAGAACCCAGGGCCATGTCCATGCCAAGCACACGCTGTCACCAAGTTAACCCAGGTCCCAAGCTCTCAGTCAAGAGTTGTGACACATCAGTAAACAAAGATGTATCCTTGGACAAACAAAAAGAATAAAAGTGAAATTTAGATAAAAACCAAATCTGGCCAGTGAGTTCCTGACCTTCTTAGGCTGGGAACTGTCCAAGGAGACAGGGGCTGCTGTCAGGGAAGCTGAACGGAACCTCCCGGGCCCTCAGTTTTTCCAACAACAGACTGGGAAGGGGAGTCCCACATGGATCCCAAGCTCAAGGCGATCTTGAAGAGGGCTCACAGTAAGGGCAAATGATCCTGCTTGTGACAAGATGCAGGGAGATGACACATCCTGAGGACCTGCCGGGACCAGCCCTGGGTATGCAGCTGCACACGCTCTGGATGCCATCGGCCCCAGGCTTTCCCACACCAGTTCTGCTCCCCTGGCCCCACTGCGCTCCCTACCCACAGATTCCTTGTGGGGAACGGCTAGGTCCCACCACCAGGCCACTCATCCAGGGACTCAGCAAGAAGCAGGGGACATGACTTAGTCCTCTCCCTTCTGACTCACAGTCCTCTCTCTGGGCCTGTCTCCTCAACAGCAAGGAGGGGCAGACAGGGCCCTCAGAGCCTCTGGCTGTGTCTGGGATATGGGAGAGCCTGCAGGCAGGTTGCCCCTCTAGGGAGACTCCCAGGTGGTGGCAGGGCGGCTTCAGGAGCATCATGCCTGAGATGGAGGTGGCTGGATCCCAGCCTTCTGAGTGTTGGGTTAAAAGAGCTGCTGAATCAACCACCCGGAAAAAAACACCAGCCCCAGCCCCTGTGAGGTCTGCTCAGGGCCTGCATCCTCACTCTCGATCCCAGGCCTGCCCTGCTAAGTCCATCTGCCTCCTACCTCTCATGGACAGAAGCCACCTGCCCAGCCCATGGCACCCTGGTTCTAGTGCACTGAGCTTTCCCGCAGACTGCTTTTACTTGTCACTGTCCCCTAAAGGATACACTGTAGCGACCATTCACAGGTATCCCAAGTAACTGAGATGACTTAAGGTACACAGGAGGTGGGCACGAAATACTAAGCCACTGTGCAAAAAGGACTGGGGATCAGAGCTCTTGGTTTCTGCCTGGGCCCAGGAACTGGTCCCGTGGCTACTGAGCATGGTTTCAGAGGCAGAAGCCAGCTCCTCAGCCCACACATCTGCCCTACCAAGGCCAGTCCCGACTTGGCAGCCCTGGGCTGGCCTCAGAAATGCCCTAGGTGCTGCCCTGGAACAGTCCAGGGACTCTGGACCTCCCTGCCCTGCATCACAGGCCCAGGCCACCTGCCTCCCCTGGGGCAAAGGCACTGCCCTCCCAGGCCTTGGGCTTCCGCTCATTGCCCTAGCAGCAGTTCCGGTCCATCTCCAGGTGGGCGTGAGGGCCAAGTGCAGGAAAGTGAGTGCCGAGTACCAAATGCACCGCCATACAAAGCCATGCTCCCGTGTAATGCAAGCTCTGCCCCTCGGCCGTCCACTGCACCCCACACTTCCCTCTCACATGCCAGACTGTTTCCCCTTTGTCCCTGGTTTGAATCTAGCACCCCTTCTCACACCCACCCCACTATTCAACAGAAAGACTCCGCCAACTGCCTGTCCTGGCACTTCCCACATCCTTTTCCTGTGCATAGGACATGGCTGCCTGAAAGCGCCTCACCACAGACTGGCTCTCTGCCAGCTGTGTGACCATCAGCGCAGGGAGGCTGCTCCTGTGTCCTCGCCTACCCTGTGCCCACAGGGTGCCAAGCACAGGGTGAGTGCTCAGGAACCTTCACAGAGTGGACCAGGGAATGTACTGGGGCCGCTGGCACAGCAGCAGCCACAGTGAGCGACTCACCCAGTTTTCCGACTTCTTGGCCCTGCGCTCCAGCCCCTTCTGCAGCCGTTCCCCTACACCGCCAGGGCTCCGGAACTCATCCACCAGCTGCCTGGTGGCGGCCCACTCCTCCTCGCTCACGATGGGCTGCAGTGCCTTGAGGTAATGGTCCAGGGACTGCTGCAGTGGGGGCACAGGCAGCCGTGGCAGCGCATCCTGATGCGCCTTGAGCCTGCCAGGCAGCTTCATCAGGGAGGAGGGCTTAAGGAAACCCAGCGGCTTCGCCTGCAGGCAGTAGAACACCTTGCTCATTCCCTCAGCAGCTCCAGAAGCCTGCTGCTCCCCAAGCCAAAGTCCTGGGCATTTATGTACCATCCCGGGAGTAGAGATGGCCTCATGGGTGGTGCTCACCCAGGGCTCCCAACCCTCAGCTGTGGTGTCCCCGCCTCCCAGGGGCCGGGACTTGCAGACAGGCACAGGGAGGGTGGGGTGTGGCCCAGGGATCCCAGTCAACACTAGTAGGGTGGCAGAGGTGAGGGGGCCCTCCCTCCTGTCGGGAAGTACAGACCCCACCCTTCTTTCCCTGGGAAGACAAGTCACCCAGTCTGGGGACAACTCCCTCTCCAAGTCCCCACCTCCTTTTCTTTCACCCCTTCTAGACTGAGAAACAGGATCCAAGAGAAGCACAGAGACCTAGACAGTGAGGCCTTAGGTCTTCTCTTGCTTGTGGGGTGGGGCTAGGGGCTTGCAGCAGCAAGCGAGAGCTGAGTGGCCGGCACAGAGGGTGAGTGGTGGCAGAGACAGAGGCAGAGGGGAGTCCAGGAGATTCTGGAGGCAGGAGGGTCCCAGGCTGCTGGTCCGGCAGCAGGCAAGCAGCAGAAGCTCCCTTCCATACCTGCTCTCTCTGCTGCCCGTCCTCCATGGCCCGGATGAGGTCCTGACCCTGTCTGTCTGCCTTGGCTGGATCTCTATGCCTAACTGTGCTACCCAGGGCATGAGCAGAACCTAGCAAGAGGTAGCCACCTGCCCAGGCTGGAAAGAAAGGACAAGAGCCAAGGTTTAGGGGGAAAGGCAGGACAGCACTGGCAATGGCTGGGTGGCATCTGGGGTTGTGCCACTGGAGGAAGAAGCTATTGGATTGCGGCTTAACTTCCATGCTCAGAGGAATGGGGCACAGGTGAGTGGTTGGCAGCGGGCACTGGAGTAGGAGGGAAGCTGGGGAGCTTCCCCTTTTTTCTCTGAATAGGCCCAGTGCCAGGGATGTGAGCCAACAGGTATTTAAAAATCCACCTGCTAAAATCTACATAGATCTTTTAGATGTGGGCTAACTTGGCTGGAAGGCTGAAGCAGCCAGGCCTATAAATTACTGTGGCTCTGAAATCTGTCCTGCAACTGGGGCTTGGTGCAGTGGGACAGACCCCTAGAAAAGGCTGACAAGTGCCCCACCCATTCCTACTTCCCTTTGGACTCTTGGGCCCTTTCTCTCTCCACGAAAACCTGATTTTTCTGACCTGTTGCTTCTCTAGCGGGAGGCTCAGAACACAGAACTGTTGGCAAGAAAAATAAGCCAAAAAAAGAAAAAAATAAGCCAGAGGTCAGTGGCTTGAAGATTGATTGGACTAGATCTGAATAAGTAGTTGCTGCAAGCTCATCAGGCCAGCCTGGTGGTCCTGGACGCCCTAGAGGCGCCTGTGGGACAGGGACCGGCTCTGTTGGCCAGGAAAAGGGTGACACTGGGATCTAAAGAATTTAAGTCTGAGCCCAGAGGAGAGCCCTCAGCTGTTGCCAAGGGCGTCTGTCCCCAGAAAACAGAGCCTGACAAACAGACTTGCTCAGATCTGAGGGAGGGAAAGGGACCCAAATGAGGACCGTAGCTTGCAGCTGGGGAAGACAGGTTAGCAGATGTGGACAGAAGGGGAAGATGGGTGCCGCCTGTTGCCTGCGCCAGCCCCCCGGGACTTTCTGCCAAGCCCGGCTAGATGGTTCCTGTGAGCGGCTCTGGCCACACACTGATGCCTGGGATGGAGGGCACTGACCCAGGGCACAGGCTTGGAGATTGGCTATCGCCAGGCAGGAGCGGGCCAAAAGGCGTGCGGGGATGGGCTCCAGGTCGAAGGCGGGGCCGCCTGGCGCGGGGTCTCGACGCCCCTTCCCGGTCTCCCACACTGCCCGCCCCGACCTTACCCGCTACCTCCTCGCCGAACTCGCGGGAGGGGGGCGGTGGAACCCCACCCCGCAGTCCTCGATGCCCCACGCGCGTCCCCTTCCCGGCGCCCCCGCCGCACTCACCGCAGTCCTGGCGGCAAAGGCCAGCATCGTCGCGGTCGCCGTNGACACTCAGTCCGCTCCGCCCCGCGCACTGGGCCAGGTCGGCGCCCCTGCTGGGTCGCCGGGTCCGCGCTAGGGCCAAGGTCACCAAGTCACCGCCGCTAACTGGGAGCAGCGGCCCGGTGCCCACCCACGGGCCGGGAGGCGGATTCACGGGCGGGGCCCGGGCGCGACCCGGCGGCTAGCGGGCGCGGGGCGCGGGGCGCGGGGCGCGGGGCGCGGG
>NDGN011330413.1:0-11251 GCA_002564285.1 Tympanoctomys barrerae
CTCAGGCCCTTGTGCTTGCCAGGGAAGCACTTATTCTACTGAGCCATCTCCCCGGCCCCCTGCCCCTCCTCCATGTAAATTAGAAGAGGTTTTCTGGGGCACCCCCAACCTCTATGTCCCAAGCAACAGCGTGGAGTCCCCCTGACAGTGGAGTCCATTTCCTGAAGATCTATCTGGTCCACACGCAGCATGATGCGGTGTTCTGATGCTTGAGCACGGAGTACAGTCCCACTTTAGGGAACGTGTTCCCAGATATGCAACAGGGCCAGGCAACTGCCAAAGCTCTCCTGGACTAGAAGGTGATTCTCTGCGGGACCAGACTGCTGCCAGGGAGCTAGGGCGGTGCTGCACAACTCTGGGAGTGAGCCTCGCTCATCCAGAGAAAGGAACCCCCAGCAAGACAGCAGGCCCTTCTTTAATAACAGGCGTGGCTTAGGTATTGACCAATCAGATGAGACACTGATGTCGAACAAACCAATCAGAACAGTCACCAGACAAAATCGGCTCAGGACCAAGAAGAGCTACCAATGGGATCTTGCCAATGCATCTGCACTCTGCAGACTCAGTTATGCTGACCACGTGGTCCTCGGTGCCAGGGCAGGTCCTGTCCCCGCAGGCTCCGGCCGAAACGCTCTTCACGGTCAACTCTTTGAGGTGAGCACCATGCTTCACTCCTTTAACAAGCGAAGAAACCGAGGCTTTGTGGATTTAGCTTGTCCAAATCACATGGCTTGCAAGTAGCAAAGCTAGGGCTTCGGTCCCAGACTCCAAAACCATCATTTTGTTGAGCTCAATGTGAAAAGAATTTTATGAAGAATTGTAAGCTGGTGACAGCAGAGTTCAGACCTCAATGCAGGACCATTCCAGGCTGGGGCCGTGGGTGACTGCACAGGCCTACTACCTGGAGCTGAGCCTGCCGCCGGCCCTTCTCTGTAACTGGGAACGGGCCCTTGATTTCCCAGCTCCATGCTGCGGGAAGACAGAGACCCCGGATACCGGAAGTGGGTAAGGCAGTGGCAACGCCCTTGGCTTACAAGCTGAGTAGGATGTCCCCATGACAGGGCCTAGATCAGACTGCCACCTTGCTGCCACCAGCTAGGGGCCTCCCGATCACTTCCAGTTTCACCTCCCTGCCAGGAAATGTTGCCACTGCTGATGTTTCAGACCTCACCCTATGAAATGTACACCCACATTTTATTCACAAAACTACTAAAATTCTTTTTTTTTTTTTTTTTTTTTTTTGACACCTGGGAACCCATTTTCAACTCTTAGGGACAGTACTGCTCTTATCCACTATTGAGAATGCCTGACCGGGATGAAAATATATCATACTCTTTTTTTATGTGAAGCTCAGTATACATCTAAGACCAAAGGAGATAAGCAAAATACACATGGGTTAAGCTGTCATAGTAGGTAATTAAAAAAAAAAAAAATGTGATCAGGTGTGATGGTAGCACAGGCCTGCACTCTGGAGGCTGAGGTGGCAGAAGGGTTACAAATTCAATCCCAGCCATGGCAATTTAGAGATCTGGTAAGACCCTGGCTCAAAAAACAAAATTAAATAAATAAAATAGAAAAGGGGAGGGAGGCTGAGGATATAGCTCAGTGTGACGACTCTAGGTTCAATCCCCAGGACCTAGAGACACACAGGAAGAGGGGACACTGAAGGAGAGAGACAGAGACAGAGTGAGGGAGAGGAGAGAGAGAAAGCGAGAGAGAGAAAGCAAGAGAGAGACAGAGACAGAGACAGAGAAAAAGAGATACAGAGACAGAGAGAGACAGAAACAGAGGGAGGGAAGGAGGAGAAAGAGAGAGAGAAAAAATGAATTTGTCTAGGAGAGCAATAATTTTTAGAAGGTTGCGAAATTCTATTCTAAGCAGATGGTTGGAATTGGCCTGTGAGGTTCCCATAGGATCAAAAGTGTCGCAATTGGCCTGCAGGGATGAGTGTCACCGCAGGGGACACTGGCAGGACTGGGCGAGCTTCTCTCCTCTGGCCTGATTTTCAGGCCGCCCAGACCACACCACCATCAAGGCTGGTGCTTCAGAGTGGCTCATCACAGTGCTCAGTTGTCATTCCACCCTGAAAACTAGACAGTTTTCAAAAACTCAAACTTATTGCTCATAGGTAAGCACTGGACAAGTTCACATCACATATGCATTCACTTTCTTTCTCAGTTAGAAGGCCTGACCATATCGGAACCACCTCCCTGCCTACCAACATTTGGCTGGAGTCGCTGTGTGGCAGCCCCATTCAGATGTGCAGGCTGCGCCAGCTGGCCACAGACCCCTCCCTTCTTTACTGCTGCATGGTGCTGGACTCACCGCAGCTTTGTTCTTGACTTCGTACCTCCGTTCCCTTTCCTGTGATCAGTATGTTGTGCTTATTTACATTCCTTGTCTGGCCCCAGCACTGGGTCAGAGAAGGAGGAAGAGATTTAGGGATGAAAAGCTATGCCTTTCCAAAAGCTTAGGCAGGCGCAGGGGATGGCACGTCAATCCCTGGCATCACATGCCATGCCAGCCCTGCCCTCAGGGTGGGCTGAGCCAGCCCCCCAAAAAAAAATTAATAGTAAAGACTTGCATTGGGCACTTATAATGTACCAGCTGAGCCGTTCAGTGTAATGTTCCCCATGTCTCTATGGAGTATACGTACTTTCATTTTCCTGCCAAGCAGTTACAGACTCAGAACAGTAAAGTAAAGCCTGCGATGTCAAAAAGTAGGTTAGTGACACTTCAGGTTATTGTCCCTACATAAAAACCAGCCCAAACTGGTGACATAAAACAACAGATGTACTGTTGTGCTCGCTTGTGTGTACTGTGGGTGGAGAATTCAGAAGGAACACAGTAGAGATGGCCTCTCTGCCACACACAGTCCCTATGGCATCGTGTACAAAGGACTCAGAGACTGAGATCTGAAGCTACTCACTCCTGTGTCTGTCATTGGAATGAGGGTGATTCAGAAACTATACTCAGTGGGACCTGAGACCCACCAGGGCATGCCCCTGCCTCCCAACAGGCTCTGCCTCCCTCCCTGGGCAGTGGCCTTGGGACACTTCCCAGTGGATGGCCAGGACACCAGTAGGAGTGCGGGCAAACAGAGGGACACATGCTGGCCTTCTCCAAGCCAGCCTTGGAAGGGCTTTAGCTTTGCTTCTGCCAGTGACTACAAGCAAGTCGTCCAATTCGAAACAGGAGGGGACTATTAGGGTTTGAGTGAGCTCCCAACCCCTTGGAGACAGAATCCCCAGTGCAGCGGTGTTGGGGGTGGGATCTTTATCCTATGACCGGGTCATGAGGGCTCAGTCTTTATGAGCGAATTCACATTACAGGAATCAGCTCACCATGAAAGTGGGTTTGGTCCCCTCGTGCTCTCAGGCATGCTCTTGGCCCTTCCGCCTTCCACAAAGGGCCACACCAGATGCTTGAGCTTCCCAGATCTAGATTTAAGAAGGGAAAGAGGATTCTTTTCTTTATAAACTACCCAGTCTCTGGTATCCTGTTATAGCAGCAGAAAACAAACCATGTTGACCAAGACCTTAACTCAGGATGAAGGGAGATTACAAAGTAGAAGAATGTGTGGACATAATGTTTGTGGCCATCTTGGGAAAATAGGAAATGCCACGTGGAAGAACCAGGACACAAACACAAGCGTGTGTTCCCGGGATACTGTTCTTAAACACCCACTCTGCCCTATAGAGTGGCTGTCGAATTAAATGAGATGATGTATGTGTGGTGTTCAGGACAAGGACCAGTCAGTATATTGCACAGTCTCAGTAAGTGTTGCTGCCTGAATCTGCCCACTCTGCCATTATATCCGGGTACACTTCCCTTATGAAGCACCTGGCGCAGTGGATCTGGAAACCAGGCCCCCATCAGCCGGGCTTTGTCTCACCCACTCTGTGGCCTGACCATGTCTCTGGAAATCCAGGCAGGACCCAAGAGCTGGTGCCCCAGCCCCAGTGGACAACCCAGAGGAATGAGGTTCAGAGTTGAAGAGTTCAAACCTTGCATAGTTCACAAAAGTTCCTGGGCCCCAAAGAGTAACCCGAGAAATTGTTTGTATCAGCGAGGAATGACTTAACTCTTGGCAAGTCTGAGCCAACAGCCCCTCTTCCTGTTTCAAGAAGCCTTCCAAAGAAAAGAAACTGTTCGGGTTTTGCTCTGCGGGTTTTGCTCTGCGCTGTGGTTGACTACAAACTCCTGCCCCATGGGGGGAGCCCGGGGTGAGGTCTCAGCTCCTGGGAGTGGAGTAGGGAATGTTTAGGGAATGCGGAGCAGATTATTTGGTGATCTGCAACCAAGGGGGCCTGGGACCACCAAGGGGTGGGAGGGTTGCAACACTAACCTGGAATCTCTCCTCTATAAATGACACCTTCCCACCCAGCACTGGCTGGCGTCCTCTCCACCCGTGTTCACCTCTTCCCACTCTCTTCCCCCGACCCTGCTCATGTACAGGCGAGCCATCCTCCTTCCTTTCCACCCTCCCCGCTGTGGCTAAGCAAAGTCACCTGCATTTCCACGACCCAGGTGGAGCCCTGCCTCCGTGGCATAGACCTACTGCATACACTATGGCTCCACAGCAGTCCTTCTTCTTCTCCCTTAACTTCTATACAAGTTCATTCTTCCTTCATGAATTAAGCAGAGAAGACTTAGGTAAGATGTCTTCAACCTCTTGGTCTCCTTACACCTTGGTGCTCCTAAAAATTATAGAGGGTCCTGAAGGTTTCTATGTATATATCTTGTCTCTATTACTATTTACCATATTAGAAATTTAAGCTGAGGCATTTAAAAATATTTACATATTTGTATGAAAAAGACAAGAACATACCCATTGCATGTCACTACCAGGGTATGACGTCATCACATGTCACATTGCCTCTTGAAGGTTCCACTGCATATTTGTGAGGCTCAAGATGCAAAAGACAAACAATGTCTTTTTTTTTTTTGACAAACAATGTCTTAGTATTGTTATGTCCAGGCAAATCATTTCAATCTGCAAGATCCCCTGAAGGACTTAGGGGAGCCCAGGGTCACCAAAGCATACTTTGAGAATCTATCTCTGTCTCTCTCCATCTTTCTGTCCATATTTATCTGTATCTCTGTCTTGATATAAGCCTTCTTTTACCTGTCAAGGATTGATATAGCTCCAGTATTTATTTCACTCACCTTGATTACCATTCTAAAAAATCAAATAGCTAAGGGTAGGAAAAGAAAAGAGTGGAAATGGAAGGACAAATAAAAATGCAAAGCACAGAGTCTTGGCAAAGACTGTGTGTCATGGCCTAAGTAATTCTGTTGTGAATTTGTTGTTCAAGATAAAATCAAGAATATCGATTTGGGGGCTGGGAAGCTGGCTCAGTGGAATAAGCACTTCCTTGACAAGCACAAGGGTCTGAGTTCAATCCCCAGTTCCACAGGAAAAAAAAAAAAAAAGAATTTCAATTTGGGGAGCTAGGAAGATGGCTCAGTAGAATAAGTGCTTGCCTGACAAGCACAAAGGCCTGAGTTCAATCCCCGGTTCCGCCAAAAAAAAAAAAAAAAAGTATCGATTTAGGTGGGGTAGTGCATCTGTGCTCCCAGATACTCAGGAGGTGAAAGATGAGCACTTGCCTAGCACAATTGAGGCCAGGAGCTTAAGACCCTGCACTGCAAAGATAGGTGATAGATAGATAGATGATAGGTATGTAGGTAGATAGAATAAAATGTAGATGGAAGTACAGACATGGATGAATGTGAATAGGAATGTGAGGGCATATTTGTCACCATAGAGTCTTGGCAAGGACTGTGTGTCATGGCCCAAGTAATTCTGTTGTGAATTCGTTGTTCTAGATACAATCAACCCACCATATGATGGGTCATAAGATTTTGGAAAACTACATCATAAGCTCTGTTTTTAGAGATACCAAAGTAAGGAAATACATGGCAAAGACCAGAGCATTTCCCCTGGCGGTGTGAGATGATGTTTTGCTTGCATACCATACATGGATATGATATCAGATCGCACTTCACACAGTGATACCATTAATAATCCCTACTCAATTGTCTTTCAATCACTCTGATTCCTTCCAGAAGGAAGCCTCCCTCTCTCCCGTGGGCCCTGGGATGCCTTTAGCACACTAACGTTTGCTAATCTTTCTTTGTAAACCAAGACAGAGAGGCTTCTGGCTGAGAGTGCTCAACAACCCATCACATCCAGCTGGGCTCCAACAACAGTGCTTCAGATTCATTACTGTACATGGCGTCCACACTTGTCCGTAAGTACGAAGGTATTACAGCCCCCCGTCTATGTGTGGCAATCACGCTTGTTTCATTTTGAATGGAGATAGAGCGTTCAAGTAAATTTATTGCAATAATAAAATGAATCAATTCAGATAAATACTTAAGGACATAATACCACTGGCGGTGTGCATATCTGGCAGAAAGTGTGTGTGAAAGTGGTTACCAAGCTGTTAAAGTCTGAAAATCACTCGCCTGCTAGAAATAGCACTTGGTGGAAGCAGATGGACCTGGGTTCAAATTCTGCTCCGAAGCATACCGCCTTTATGACCTTGGGGAAAGTGACTCAGTCATTCAGGGACTCGTCGCTCCTTGGGTTCTGGAAGTTTTCAAGTTCCAAAGACAACCAGAAGAGCTGTCAGAGGAGAGAAAAAGCTCATTGCGTGCCACACTCTCCACTAGATAAGCTCTTTACAGGCATTCCCTCATTTTAGGATCAAATAACCTTAAAGTAAGGCCCATTATTTCTGCAGATAAGGAAAGGTAAGGTCGAGATGTGTGAAGACTTGCCCAAAATCCCCCACCCGGGAAGTGCTGGAGCAAGGCCTCAAACCCCAGTCCATGTCGAGGTGCACTCCGATTTGTTCCCCATGATATGTGGCCCACATGAGTGTGGTATAGGAAACAGGAACGGTCAGGTGGCCACAGATCTCTCCACCACCAACCTCTCTCCATCTCCTCTGCTAAGCCTACTAAATATGGAGGGAAAGACTGAGATCATTTTATTTACTTCTGCTACTCTCCTTATTTATTTATTATGTGTTTTTTAATTTATTTTATTTTTTTGTATTTAGGACAGGATGTACAGGGTATACAGGGTCTCACTGCATAGATTGGACTCATATTGATCCTCCTGTTTACAGCCTCCCAAGTGCTGGGATTACAGGCATGCAGCACCACTTCCAGTCTCAAATAGCAGGCCCCAGGGATCGAATTCCCAGCCCCTGCATTTGCCTAAACAGGTGCTTTAATCTGCTGAGCTATTTGGCTGGCCCATTTATTATGTATTTGGTACATGGTCTTATACACAGCTCAGACTCATAGTGATCCTCCTGTTTCAGCCTCCCCAATTACAGGAGTGCGATTACAGGAGTGCACCACTATACCCAGACTCGTGGCTGGCTCAGCATGCCTGGGGGCAGCACTTAGTGCCAGGAATCAAATCTCAGTCCCTATACTTGCCTGAGCAGGCACTTAGTCCACTGAACTATTTTGCCAGCCCTTATGCCCCTAATTTATTTTTACTAGCTTTGCAAATTCCTACTTGCTCTTTACATGAACAAAATATATACAGTGATACCTCAGCCCATGGACTCAATTATCTCTATGATTCTGGTCACAAACCAAACTAAAGGAGCAGGCTGGGGATAGGGTTCAGTGGCACAAGTACCTGTCCAGCAAGCACAAGTTCCTGAGTTTGAGTCCCAGTACCCAATAAAAATCCCTCAAAACATCCAAGCCAGAGGAAACCCAAATCAAAATTTTCCCCTAAAGGCAACACTGAAACTAACCAGTGTCTTTTGAGTTCATTCTCATCAGGTGGAACCTCCAAATGCTCTAGGGAAATGAAACTCCCGACCTGACCTGGATGAGTTCGTGTTCTCTAAAACTGAAGGAAGAATTTTAGGAACAAACAGAGGTTGAGGGTAAAACTTTATTCGAAAGGAAAGCTTCTGTTGGAGAGGGACAGAAGGGGGTCCCAAGTGGGTTGCCTCGGAAGCTGTCTCTTTCAGGTTACTTTTATGGGGCAAAACCATGTGGGGCTAAGGTAGAGACAAAGGGGTCTCTCTTAGGCAGATGCAGGGTGGGACAAAACTATGGTCAACCAATGGGGTTTCAAGCACCATTGCTCAGTTAAAGTTGATTAGGCCAAGGACCAAATGGGTTAGCGAATCACATAGCAAGTGGTTCAATGTAAAACAGGACCTTATCTGGTGGCCTTCAGACAATGATTCTTCTCGACTAATGAGCAATCCTGGATGCCAACCTTTAGGGAGGTTAGCATTTGTTTGATCTTTAGGTCTGGCTCACAGCAGGAGCATTCGTCCCTCCCACAGTTGCAGGGTGTTTGGTCTTTATTATCTCCTTCAAGGGCCTGACTCTGCCTGACTGCCTATAATATTTTTATCTAACTCAGGCTGCCTGTAACAATCTGACTTGCATTACAACCAGAACCATCGAAAGAATTAAGTTTGTGAACCAAGGCACCACTGTGGTTGAATTAAATTTAATAAAGATAAGTTGTTGAGGATTCATAATTTGCTTCTGAGGGGAAAGACTCTTTCCTCTACTGGGCTTATATGTACATTTTGATGTCTTCAGGATCTGTTTTGTAAGACCCAACAGTTCTCATCTAGGGTGAGATGATCAATTGTAATAACTGGCCCAGGGCTTTGCGTATAGAGTAGGAATGCCAATAGTTTATCTCTTTCTCTTATGGTGCTATTAAAAAAAAATGTGTGGCCTTATTATTTATACATTTGATTTTATTCAAGACTAACTAAAAGAATTTTGGAATCCTATTTTTAATTGCCCCCGAGTGACCAACAATCTTAGTTTCAAATCCAAACTTCCCCCAGGGAGAATTATTGCTGGGCATAGCTTTTACATGTGGTCATCACAAGACTGAGGGAACCACTGCGAGAAGAAGGACCTTGAAATGACAGTGACCCTGTGTGTGAGGAGCAGAGAGGAGACAGCAAGAGAAGCCAGGGAGGTGATGGGAGTTGGGGTTGAGGGGAAGATCCCTTGGAGTTGGCCCACGTGGTGGGGATTTTGCTCTTACTCTGAAGGACCCTGGAAAGGCTGGAGGCTTCTGCAGGCAGGAGGTCTGTCCTGCCCGATGTTCCCGTAGGTCCCTCAGGAGTGGAGTTTCAGATGGCTTGCTATAGTTTAGATCTGGGGTGGCCCCCAAGCCGCATGTGTATGGAAGGTGACTGGATCAGCAGGTGCTGTACTGAGTGGGTAACTTCTCTGATGAGTTTGTCACTAACCTGCTGTTAGGAGCTGGAGCTGCCTGGAGGAGGTGGGTTGCTGTGGGTGTGATCTGGAAGGGTCTCCCTCCCTCCCTCTGGTGTCCTTCCTGCTTCACTCCCTGCTTCTTGGCCGCCATGATGGGGGCAGCTTTCCTCCTGGGTGCCTCTCTGCACCTGCCGTGTTTTGCCTTGAAGTCAGCCCACTGGGCACTGTAACAAACCTCTCCTCCCTTAGCTTCAGGTGTCAGGTATTACATCCCAGCGCTGAGATCGTGGTTAAGACCCAACAGGAAATAACTGAGGGTCCTCACTCTGTGCCAGGGTGGCCCTGGAAGTGGTAAGATGGGCCGGGATGTGATGATGGAAGGGGTGAGGGCATGTGGCAAAGGGAAGGGTGAAGAAAGATGGTGAGGTGTTTACTTGAGCCTCTGCACAAAGGAATTGGCGGGCATCAGGAGGACCAAGGTGGGAGCTACAAAGCTGATGCTCTAGAAGTAGACAGCAGAATGAGTTTCCAGAAGCTGGGAAAGGGAAGAGGGAGGGGCAGAGAATGGATAATGGGTACCAAAATATAAGTTCTAGGGCTCTGTGGCATAGCGGGGTGGCTGTGGTTAATAGCAATTTCCTGCATATTTCAAATTGCTGGAAGAGTTTGAATGTTCTAGATACAATGAAATGAGAAATGTTTGAGGCAATGGAAATGCTGATTACCTGATCTGATCATGCTACGCGGTATGAAAGTGTTGAAATATCTATCCCACTCTACCCCATCAGCGTATATAATTAGTATGTGTTAAGAGTCTGATAAGGAAAGTGAATTTGAGCTGTAGATGTTCACATAAAGGAATGGCTTTCTTGAAATCTTGAAAGAAGAAACAAAGAAAGAAAGACCAAGGAAGGGGAGAGAGACATACACAGACAGAGACACAGACACAGAAAGAGACAGAGACAGACAGACAGAGACAGGGAGTCAGAAGAATTACATGGGGCCATATGAGGTCTGCAGCGCCCATTAGATATGCAATAGGAGATGGTATGTAGACCAGCAGCGAGTAAATCTGGAATGTGGGGAAGTCCGGGTGGAGGTGAACAGCAAGAGTCGTCAGTACAGACGATATTTAAAGCCTGCAGATTGCTCCCCGAAAGACTAAAGGTTTCCAGGGGGAGAAAAATCAATTTGTTGAAAAGGAAACTTTAATACTACAAAGCTGAAGCTTCTTAAGAAATTAGTGTTTTCATCCCATGCAGAGAATAAGTGGAGCCCTGGGAATGTCACCCCACTGGAATCAGCCTGGAAGCCGAGATCGCGTCAGGACTCTGAGCCAGTGCAAACCACCAGGCCTGGCTACCCCAGAACCCCAGACGCGGCCCTCAGAACCCTGGCGGTCTCCCGAGCCTCCGCCGCGTCTTCCCAGTACCCAGCTGGCCATGAACAGCATCAAATTTCCCCATGAGGTTGACACTGGATTTAACCATCAGATTTGATTCGGTTCCTGACCAATTAGGTTTCTGACCAGAACTATGGAAAAAAATTCATGAGCAGAGTTCCACAGCTCTGTTCCGCACATTTCTTTCTGTCCTTGTTTAACGTGGAGTAGGGTAATACAACTGCAGTTCTGGAGTTTGCTTTTCTCTTCTTCAGTACTAGAGATGGAGCCCAAGGCCTTGAGCATGCTAGGCAGGCACTTTACCACTGAGCTACACCCCTATCCCCCAGGACCTCTGAACGGAGCTATATCCCCAGCCATTTATTTATTTATTTATTTATTTATTTATTTATCTCAGAGTGCTGAGATCACAGGTGTGTGCACCACCACACCGGATTCCCTGCCCTTTTTATTTCTATTTTTTATTTTAACACAGACTTGCTGTGTCACCCAAGCTGACCTCAAGTTTTCAATCTCACTGGCTCACCCACCAGAATAGCTGAGATTTCACCCACCAGAATAGCTGAGATTTTTGGTGTGAGCCATTACACCCAGCTTGGAGCTCCTTTT